>JASGXE010014166.1:0-11980 GCA_030068105.1 Sinentomon sp. SZTP_YWyxl | reverse complement strand
AACAATATCTGGAACACATTTAAATAACTGACAAACTTCTCAGCATTCACGAAAGAACTAGGCAACTACCAGATCATGTTGACAGACGAGCATAGCTCATGCACGATTAAACGAAGAACAATACTGATCGAACAAAGTAGAGTGAAAAGCGAAACAGTTTTTCCATTGTTGCTTTTTTGGCAACAATGGTAACACACCAATGATGGATTGGCACAGCGAATATAGCTCAAAGTTCGACAAACTATCTGGCTACTACTCGTGTGTCGAAGCCCACATGGTGACATATAAGGGATACGATCGAAATCCTAAAATGCCATTCCATTACACACACACACCATGTAGCGATTGTCGACCTAATTTCATTGCTCATACATGTAATCAAATGGAGCAACATTGCAATTCTACAAATAAACGGTTAAACTTCCATGCCTGTCCCACCGCAACCGCCATTAGCACCAACCGCCACAACCGCCATTAGCACCAACCGCCACAACCACCACAACCGCCACAACCATCACAACCGCCGCGACCATCACAACCGCCACAACCATCACAACCACCGCAAGCATGTTCAAACGAATCCTGGTTTCAAGCACTCTCAGTGATAAGGCTATAAGCACGTTGTGTTTTCAATTTGAAAATGGAGAAATCAGTGATCAACAAGTATTCTCACTGATTGTTTCTTCAATAATTAGAGTGACTTTCTAAAGAAAAATATATTCTGGTTTGAATTCCAAACGAAGGAATTGACGATTAACATTCAGTACACCTTGCCTACTCATTCTTCTTCCTCTTGTGCATCCCATCCTTCGTCTGTTTCGTCCCCTTTCCCTTGTACAGGTTGTTATTGCAGTCACCCTTGCTAGCAGCCGTCTTCTTAAATTGCTTCGGCTTCATGTAGGCATCGATGAAGAACTTAGCAAAGAGACAAGAGTAGATGAAGTACATAGCAAAGCCAATTGTGATGGTGATATATGGGGAGCCACAACTTGAGCTGCCATCCCTCAACTTAGAAACAAAGGCGTACACATTGATCATGATTCCGAACACCATCTGAGAGAGCTGCATGGCCGTTATCGACATTGCGATAGCCCTCGGAGGATGGTAATTGATCGACCGAAGCATGTAGTAGGAATACATGACCGAATGGACGGTTGAGTTCATCAGTCCGAAAGGCTTGCAGCATGAATTCAGCAGGTAGTAACTGAGCCAACTGTAGAGCAGTGTGGCCACGTGGTGAAACCAGTGAAGGAAGATGAGGGGTTGCTTTCGAAGAATGATGAATATGGTGTCGCCAAGTTCAAATAGCTTCGATATTGTGAACAGGAAGCCCCACAGTGCTTCATGCTTGAAGTAGAACCTGTAATAAAAAATTTTCGAATCATTTTTGTTAAGCTCCCCCAAATTTCTTCATTCTCGCCTAAAATAAAGAAAGGCAACAATGGGCGCATTGCCATTGACGAGAAAAGGTCCGAATTCATTCATTCAACGTGCCGATTCCAAAGGTGTCTGTAATGAACGGTTGAATAAAGGCGACTTTTTAGATTTAGGGCCTATCGTGTTTTAGTTGGATTGCAGCAACAAACTATAAACTCTTGAAGCTAGTGTTATGTTTTGAAGAACAAAGTCCTCCGCTTCAAGTCGAGAGTGATGGCTCCACAGCCCATGATACCAAATTTGTACAACCAAATAACATATAACACAATTGCACAAAAACGATAATCATTAATCAACTCTTCAAACAAAGCAAAGAACCGCATTCAAATACATATCCCAGTTACAAAAGGCTATCCTTCACTGAGTTGGGAGCAAGTTCCTTTATGGAAAAGAGGGGCTGAGTGGAGTGGCTGCTTGGGTGGAGTGGGTCGAAATTTCTTCACGAAAAATATTTCCGGGAAAATATTTATTAACCAAAATTTCGGTGCGATTGCTGGCGACTGCTGATGAGTCCATCCAGTTTCATGTTTTTTTTCCTCCGGTTAAGTGCTATGGAGCTTGAAAAGTAAATTAAACCCATATCAGAGCGCAAAAATATTGGAGTTCGCTAAGATATATCGGCATGCCTACACGGAGCTTATCAGAAGTCCTCGAAGATAGGCCATATTTTAAAGTACTGGTTAACACAGGGGCCATCTAATTTCAACAGGACTTTTGGTGCAACTTCACGCCTCACACGAGTGTCATGATGTTTTGCGGCGCATGCTGCCATTGATTCTAAATGGCGCCTGAGTTAATAATGAACATCTACGTTCCAAGACTTTTTATAGGAAGTGTAGAAAAACTTGACGGAGCAGAAAGCTTGAAGTCGATCTCACGATCTGAAAGGAAACAGCTGAAAACGGACTAAGGCCAGAGAGATCTCTGTTGCTTGTTTCAAAACCACCGGAGATAGTTGAGGATATTATCGATCCCTTCCCCCCGAAAACGTGGATATCCGCAACTTTCACCGGTGGTTTTAAAAAAAAGCATCGGAGATCTCTCCGGCCTAAGAATTTGGGGCTTTCTAAATCTTGCAACTTACGATCCATCGCAGAGCAGAGTATGGATTCCATTCCAGTTTCTGATCACCAGCTCTGCTGTCCTGAAAGAGGCAAGGACACTGAACACCGCAAGCATCAGATTCCAGAGAAAGAGAAGGGGCTTCAGCTGGAATCTTTCCCTCTTCCTCATCATCAGGCGGAGGAAGAATATGAGCAATATGTAGACGACGGTGGCGTAGACGGGCAGGTAATAGTGATTGCGGACCCACAATATAGCGGAGAATGGCTGGAACTGACTTTCTATTGGATCGAAGAAGGCATCCGTCCACTGAGAAACGCCGCCTGATTGGTCGGGGCTGATGGTCTTCTTAACGTCATCAGGCGTTCCATCCCCTGTTGAAGTCATGCGCTTAATTTCCATTAGAGTCTCCAGCATCTCTTTCAACGTGAAATTGGAACTATCTTTGACATTTTCCAGAAGTGTAGTCAGCGTGTCATTCATCTCGGTGAAGTCGATATTGCTATACATTTCCTCCGCGAAATCCTCATCAAAACCTGGATCACTTAAGCTTCCGGACGGCAGCTCGATGGCGTTGTACTTACTGTAAACGGCGTCATCCATGAAGGCATATGTTGGGTTGTCGTCGGCATAAGTGTCAGCGTAAGTGTCATCATAAGTGTCATCATAAGTGTCATCATAAGTGTCAGCAGTCTGCAGAGGGGGATGCCATGTTGAACTGTAGTCAACGGGAGCGTCGTGGTGCATGCTGCTAAGGAAATCCAAACTGCTGGATACCGAACTCATAACGCTATCCACTATGCTTGCCAGCGTGCTGTTCACAGCACACATGGCATCCCCAAGTCCACACGCACCACTTTCCAAAACAGTGTTTAGAGCCTCGATGGTGGGAGTTGCAATCACAGAACTCGAGCTTTGGTCATCGCCAACAATGTCCTCAACCAGAGAGGTCAGTTGTTCAGACGCGGTTTCAGTTGAAAAGATACTGCTATCGATTGAAATGGTCACGTTCGACATTTTGGAGTCTGTGCTGAGTTGAAACTGGGAACTTGAATTCAGCTGCTAATGTGGACCAGCTATAGGAGAGTCTCTTGTGCTACAGAAATACCTGCCTAGGCTAGCACAACATCTTACACCGAGCTCTGTGATTTTGAGATGTTCGAATGTGAAATCAGCCTGGAAATAAACATGTAGAAAGTTGCAGCATGGATTGGTGGATATGGAACAACCCTCTGGGGGGGAAGAGCGAGGAAATAGGGGAGGGGATGGAGGGTGAGAAGGAGATAGAGGGGAGATATGAAGGGAGTCAGAAGAGGGGAGCGGAAGTAGGGCGAGAGAGGCGGGGGAGATGGGGAGAGATCGAGGTGGAGAGAGGGTAGACAAGGAATGAGGGAGGGAGGGAGACAAACAGAGAGAGACAGAGAGGAGTTATTATTGTTATTATTACATTTAATACTGTCACAAATTTTGCATGGTGACAGAACGTAGAGCAATCACTCCGAGTCAGTTTAGCCGATTAGAACATTCTGAAACTGGTCCTTGTCGAGATGCATCAGTCCGGTCCAACTTGACGCATGTGTTGGTTTTTTGTTTACTTGGCATATCATATCAGCAAAGTCATCTCGTATCGATATCACTTGCAGCCTTTTTTGCACGTTTCTTTGAGTTCATTGCCTTTATCAAATTCGCTCACTCATATCGAATTATCAGTTCATTTTCCACATTGACATTCCTGAAATTCGTGAATGCAGCTGCAATTTTGGCCAATTTAATAGCAGCATGGATTAATAATCATAAAAGTTTGCACTGCAATGGCCTGGTTGAACGGCCCGAGATTAATCCATGTAACTCAAAATTCAATAGGCCAACTGCTCCATGTGATCGTTTGCCTGCAGTTGAAGCATCTTTTCGGGCATGTGCATCAGGGCATATTTTCTTGCAAGAGGGCATAAAAGTTTTGCTTTTGAACATACGGTCTTGCAATTCTTTGGAAAAAAGAGCCGAACTTGAAATGACTATTCGTGACAATAAGGTGGACGTTGTCCTTATCACTGAGACATGGCTGAGCCAAGAAACAAATGACCTTGAGGTCTTACCATCAAATTTCAACATTTATCGATGTGACAGGGTGTCCAGGAAAGGTGGAGGTGTACTCATCGCCGTTGACAGCAATTCAATTTGCTCCACGGCGTTATCATTTCAATTTGAACAAGCCGACGCATATGAATCTGTTTGGTGCATGGTGTCTCCCAATGGCCGATCAAAGCCGCTTATCATAGGTTGCTTCTATATCCCTCCTTCTTCAAAGGCTGACACTTTTGGTGCTGTTTTTGGTCAACTGTCCGACATTTATGAGTCTTATCCGAACCATGACGTGATCTTAGCTGGTGATTTCAACTGCCCTTCAATTGATTGGGTTCAACTCGTGGGAAGTTCTGAACGAGACCGGGCTCTTTTAGAAATTGTTGAAGCTTTTGGGTTGGAGCAAAACGTGCTGTTGAGCACGAGACATGGCCCTTCTCACAAGGATTTGGGGACTGTTCTCGATCTGGTGTTCACAAATTTTGAAAGCGATTTGCATATCAAAACTGAACCAGGACTCTCTGACCATGACCTTGTGTTTTTCACTTTACCACTGCAAAAACTTCACACCAAGGCTGCTCCCCACACTGTATACTGTTTTGGAGAAGCTGATTGGGCTTTAATACGCAGAATGATGTATGATGAATTTTGTTGTTTCATTGAAGTAGCAGATGATTTAGATGTAAACGAATTGTGGGGTTTCTTCAAGGGTATTTTGCTCAATTGTTTACAAACCATTAAAACTAAGCGTGTCAAGTCAAATCTTGAGAAACCTTGGATCTCACGTGAATACAAGGCGCTTCTTTCCAAAAGACGAAGATTGAGGAAAAAACTGCAATCTCATTCTGACTTTTCAACTACAAATCGACTCCGGGCCATACAGTTTGATTTATCTGAGTGTCTCAAGCGGGATTTCAGTGATTTTATCTCCGGGGCAGTGTCAGCCAGGAATTCATTACCATTTTGGCGTTTTATGAGGAGCCTCAGGAAGGGTAACCGATTGCGTCCTCTGATGCGAGCAGATGGTTCACTAGCGACATCCCCTCAGGACAAGGCTGAGCTACTTGCCGCCACTTTCCAGAATGATGCCGCTGACTTCTCTCGCGTAGCGCTCAATTCGTTGCCCTTCCTGGGAAACTCCAGTACCTCCATCAGTTCTGGTCTTCCCATCATTTCACGTTGTACTTTTTCCCATGAGGCGTCATGCCAAGATAATAGCTTTTTAATTTCGCGCGCTGGCATTGAAGCCCTGTTGCATAAATTGTCCCCCAGCAAAGCACCTGGTCCTGACTTTATTCCATCTCGGTTTATTAAGCCTCTTGCCTTTGAATTATCCTTTTTTCTTGAGATTATAATTAGGAGAATTTACTCTAGTTGTATTATACCCGCTGAGTGGAAACTTTCTAGAGTCATCCCTATTCCAAAAAACGGGGTATCTGAATCCCCCGAAATGTACAGACCCATCTCCTTACTCTGTGTCACCAGTAAAATTTTTGAAAAGATCCTTTTTTCTCACATTATGACTTTTGTCAACAAAGAGAACATACTTAACCGTTATCAGCATGGTTTTAGGAAAGGGCATTCTTGCGTGACACAATTGACCGAATTCACCTATGATTTGGGCAATGCCTTGGATAAGAAGCAGCCAATACATGCAGTGTTTATTGATTTTAGGAAGGCTTTTGATCTTATTCCGCACGAACTGCTTCTTTCAAAACTAGCCCATCAATTATTATTGCCCATTCAATTGATTAGGTTGATTGAAAACTTTCTTAGTGATCGTCATTACAGCGTTGCAGTAGAAGGTGAGGTTTCTGCTTGTCGTCCAGTCAAATGTGGTGTTCCGCAGGGAAGCGTTCTTGGACCCCTATTATTTATCTTGTATATCAATGATTTATTTGAAGTGTTAAATTGTCAAGCTAGGCTCTTTGCAGATGACCTTGTACTTTATGGACCACCATGTCACACGTTCATCCAAAGCCAATTGGACTCCATGCATAGGTGGGCAGTAAAGTGGGGGCTGGTAGTAAACATTGCAAAATGCAGTTGGATTGAGTTTTCAAGGCGAACAGCAAATATTCCTCCAGTTGTCAATTATTCCATTGATGGCCAGGCAATTGAGCAGACCTCGCAGTTCAAATATTTGGGTGTTTACCTTGCCGCCGACCTTTCGTGGGGAAATCACGTCACTTACACACATAAGAAAGCTCGGAAGGTTCTTGGAATGCTTATGCGCAATTTAAGGCTAGCCTCGCGCCAGGCCAAGCTGAAAGCTTATAATTCCCTGGTCCTCCCTATCCTGGAATATGCATGCGAGGTGTGGGACCCTTATCTCGCTAGCCACGTCTCAAAACTTGAGCAACTTCAACGTTATGCAGCTAGATTTATTTGTTCCGATTATAGTCGTGCTACTTCTGTCTCAGGCCTGCTGACAGAACTCGGACTTGTTCCTCTAGCTGCTCGGCGCAAAGAGCGCAGGCTCAGGTTCCTCCAATCAATAATACATGGGGATTCCATTATTCCTCTTCCATTCGAATTTAGTCCTAGGGTTTCACCACGGCGTTCCGACAACGGGTCTTTTATTGAGGCCCCGTGTGTCAAATTTAGCCAGCATTTTAACAGTTTCTTTCCGCGTACAGTGAGAGAGTGGAATTCCCTGCCTGCATACTCTTCCTTCCTACAGGCTCCAAATCCACCCCCTTCTACTGCAAGTGATTTAGTTTAGGCAGCTGGTCATCTGCAAGAAACGACTGCGGGCGTTTTCTTTTTACTTACATTTGCTGATTGACGCATAGATTTTGTTTTTGTTTTTAACCCCATCTGACATTTGTGTTGCTTTCATTTCGTGTTCATTGTTTTTATTTATTGCATATGTAATTATTTGACGTTCAGCCTAGAGCTGAGATTGCGATAATAAATAATAAATAAATAAATAAATAAAACAAACAAACAAAACAGGCAAGCACAATTAAGACAAGTTGGGGCAGGAAGCAACAGTCACGAAATTAAAAATGGGCGCAAGTGGTGTGACGCCCAGCAATCATCCTCTCTCCCTCTGAAAATCTCCCTTTCTCATTCATCTTTTCCCCCTCTCTCTCTCCCCTCTCCCGAGTGAGTGGAGAGGGGAGAGAGAGGGGGAAAAGAGGAATGAGAAAGGGAGATTTTCACAGGGAGAGAGGATGATTGCTTTCTCAACATTTTCTGAAGTTTTTTTGGGATTTTGGAAACGTGGTTCATTTGGATCATCAATGACAGCTGTAAACTCGTATTCAATATGAAGGTATAGGAAAAAGGTAATTGCTGCAAAGTTATTCGAGTTGATGGGACACAATTCGGAAAGAGTGCCACCTGCCAGTTGTTGTTCCATTCCTTGAGTACTCATTTTTTTTCGCCTTGCAATAAAGTCCGTCATGTTTTCGGACCGTTACATAGACGAAATTTGCCTGCTGAGTTTGCCTGCTTGGCTTCAACTGGCGATATTGATGCAATCTGGACGTTTCTTTATGATAAACTTCTGTCGTTTATGAATTCGGTGCCGATTCGAAAGCGACGATTCGACCTGAGAACACCATGGGTCAACCGTGAGCTAAAGATCCTATTGAGAAGAAGGAGGAAAATAAACAGTCTAAAAAAGAAATATCCCAGTGAACAAAACAATGAAAGGTATCGCACAGTCGACGAGCAGGCAACCTCACTGAACCGCTCTCTTCACAATGCCTATATTAATAGCCTCCTGAAGACACCCTATTCAAAGGGGTTTTGGTCTCACTTAAGGAAATTGAGAACTGGGACCAAATCATCTTCTATTGTAGATTTGAAAGGTAATGAGATAACTTCCTCCCAGGGCAAAGCAGACATTTTTGTAGAGGTATTTGCTGAATATTTCAAAAATGATAGCCAAGGGACATGCCCTGTCCAGAAGAGAACGATTACTTCCTCCGGCGAAAACCCTGAATCAGCCTTCGACTTTATACTCTCAGGCAGCCTTCGCAAAACTGTAATTGAAAATGAATTTATCAATGCTACTAACAACAATCAGTATCCATATCCATTACTGTTTACCGACTGCTTCATTGGAAAAAGGATTGCGTCTCTTTCTTCAAACAAGGCAGCAGGTTTTGATGGTATCCATCCTAATCTATTAAGTTGCTAAATAAGTCATTGGTTCCCTATTGCAATGTATTGTTTTCAAAAATTTTCTGGCTCTCACAATATCCATCACAGTGGAAAATTAGCTTCCTGGTACCCATACCTAAAAAACCGCCTTACTGCAACCCATGCAACTACAGACCGATCACGATCGTGTCAGTTTGCCCGAAGCTTTTTGAAAATATCCTCTTCCATATGCTGTACGAGTATCTTGAAAAAGCGAATTTCTTTTTCCAAAAACAGCATGGCTTCCGTCAAAGGTTGTCTTGTGAGACTCAGTTGCTCGAATTCACCTTTGACGTGGCCATCAGTCTTGACAAGAATACAGCAGTGCATGCAATTTTTATTGATCTGAAAAAAGCGTTTGACTCTGTCCAACACCACCTGTTACTGCATAAACTCAAAGCTTCAGGCGTCCCACTAATGCTTTGCATGCTGATACACTCTTATCTCAATGGGCGCTCATCTGAAATTAAATACGACAATTCAACTTCTACCGAACATGTAAGCATAAACATTGGGGTACCTCAAGGGAGTGCACTTGGTCCTCTGCTATTCTTGATATACATGAACGACCTCGTTGAAGGGCTTAGAGGCAACCTAAGATTATATGCGGACGACATTGTTTTGTATAAGGACATTCAGAGTGACGAGGACATAGATCTCCTGAAACATGACCTAATTGCAATCAGTACATGGTGCTCTAAGTGGAAAATGTCAATAAATGTTGATAAGTGTGCATTCATCAAGTTCGCTCGAGGTGGGCATGCCTCCGCAAGCAATCCACAAATCCGCACGACAACCTACGAGATATATTCAACCGCAATCCCAGAAACGAACTCTTTCAAGTATCTCGGAGTAATCATGTCATCAGAGCTAAACTGGAATGAACAAATTAATTATGTTGTCTCAAAAGCTAAGAAATCGCTTGGAGTAATGATGAGAAATTTGAGGGACTCTTCTGAAACAGTTAAACTTAATGCATATATGACATCAGTGCTGCCCATACTTGAATATGCATGCAGTGTGTGGGATCCAATGCTGAAGTCACACATAGAGATACTTGAAAAAGTTCAAAAGCTGGCGATACGATTTATTACCAATGATTTCTCCCCATATTCTAGCATAAAAACTAGAGCAGAAAAACTTGGGCTCTCCCCCCTGGCCCTCAGAAGGAGTGTCAGGAGGCTCACAATCATTAAGAGCATTCTCAAAGGGAAATATCAAATCAAAATCCCAGATATGTTCAGGCTGCGTTCAACAGCCAGGCGTAACACTCATAATTTTGTGTTTGACTATCCTCTTATCAAGTCAAAAATACTTCTAAACTCTTTTTTTCCTCGCACGATCAGAGAGTGGAATAAGTTACCACATGATTTTGACCTTAAAGGTGACATGAATCAAGCAGTTCTGAGAAGCCAATTTTAAATCAAGCAGCTAACATTCAGGATTACTGAGAATAAAAGGGTGTAGTTCTGCACGTTTTTGTTCTCCCAGTTGCTACTTTCGGGGTGTAAACGATGTTTACACCAGGCAGGGGATGATCTGGGAGGACGGAGATGAGTGGAGTTGCACCTTTTAATTTTTATTTTCAGTGAATGAAATCACTTTGAAAATGAAGGAAAAAGTCTGCTGGTTGACGTCCAAAATCGTTTGTTTGCCTCGCTGAGCCAGTTTTATGTTTTATGTTTGACTTGATTCTCGATAAAAATTGACGAAAGCCTTGTGCCCGATTTCTTTTAGTCGTTATCTGCAATTGTTTGCTGCTATGCTGCCATTTTGCAGTAGAATGTATTAAATAAATAAATAAATAAATAAATAAATAAATAAATGAAATCCTTTTTTCCGACGTCAATTTGCGAAGGGATAGACGCCAGTCAACAATTCGCCGTCAGGTAGCAAATCAATTATTGATGAAAACGCTCAAAAGCCACGATATCAGGCAAACTTTGGTTTCGAAATCAAGAGTGCAACTGCTGTTGAAGGCACCACATATTGGGCACGAGATACAGCGGTTCTGTAAAATGTTCTTTAAAGGTCACAAGATACGATATCAGGCAAACTTTGGTTTCGAAATCAAGAGTGCAACTGCTGTTGAAGGCACCACATATTGGGCACGAGATACAGCGGTTCTGTTAGAACGAAATTTGGCAAGATAATCATTTTTAGTGTCGTCTTTCTCGGAGACAAGTTTTACTGCGTTCCAAAATTGGAACGATATCCGGAAAGATATTTATGGAGACAAAGAAGTATTTCCTTGCCCGGATCTGTCTGATTTCAGCCGTAAATATATTGACCTTTCAATAATTGCTTACGTCTTTTAAGAATCTCCAAGAACGAAGAAGATCCGCTTATGCTAATGGCGCTCACAGGCAAGAAAAACAACACAAACGACACAAGGGCATTTTCCGTGATCAACTTTACCGAAAGTAAAACTTGATCGTTCAGAATCTCCGAAACAGATGACCTTTGCTGCTTCAAAGTTACAGGACCACATGGATTTCAATGTTGCTCAATGATTCATTTTTTGGAACTGCACCAACAAACGTTCTTCGAAGCCAGCACACATATCATGACATTGATATTGAGCCACTCAAAAATACGCTGCAGATACCTCAGATATCAGACGAGGAAACTGCGGTCTTTCCAGTGTTAATGCCGCGTTACGTAACTTGGACCTATTAGCCTGACGGCCATGGATTTTCATTTTTTTTTATTGGGTTGTATACTAGTATGCTTTCATCCATTGACAATGACTCTGCAAATTGGCTCGAAACCTCGTCGAGCAGACTCGCAAAGGCTTTCCCGCTTGCCTGCTGTCGGAGCCTTGCGCTTGAAGCTCGGCTTAGGCTTAGGCTGAGGCTGAGCGACATTCGGCTGCCACGAATGTCGAAAAGAACATTCAAGCATTTGATGTTATGTTTCACATGTCTCATTGTCCGCAAAACATAACAGCCATATGGACTTCGCACAGCATAGAGTTATAATACATATAGTTATAATAGAGTTACAATAGAACAGGTTTTCCTATCTCTTTCGTTCGATGAGATTTGTGCAAATGTTTCCAGAAAACATTTGGTTTATAACAATAATTGCTGCGCGGCATAAATCCACATTTGGCATCCAAGTTCAACTTATATTCTCAATATTTTTTCGACAAACATTAGGATATACGTCTTGTACAGATAGCGGCGGAATTAATGTATAGTGGCGTCGGAATTAATGTACCCACACGTGTGTTTTTCCCATT
>JASGXE010014165.1:0-11688 GCA_030068105.1 Sinentomon sp. SZTP_YWyxl | reverse complement strand
GATCTAGCAAAGCTACCTCAGCAAGGTAGCGCCACTTCGGTGACTATCTCTCTACCATAAGAAAGGTTGGTGAAGGTGCCACTGCAAACTGGCCAAGTCCAATAATTCTGGTGGTGCTGCACAGCAGAAATGAAATGACCAATGTAAAAAGTCAGAGAGATGTCTCAGGAACTCATTCTGCCTGTCGGAGAATTCAGAAAAGAAATGACCAATGGAAAAAGTATGAGAGATGTCTCAGGAACTCATTCTGCCTGTCGGAGAATTCAGAAAAGAAATGACCAATGGAAAAAGTATGAGAGATGTCTCAGGAACTCATTCTGCCTGTCGGAGAATTCAGAAAAAGAAATGACCAATGGAAAAAGTAAGAGAGATGTCTCAGGAACTCATTCTGCCTGTCGGAGAATTCAGAAAAGAAATGACCAATTGGAAAAAAGCAAGAGAGATGTCTCAGGAACTCATTCTGCCTGTCGGAGAATTCAGAAAAGAAATGACCAATGGAAAAAGTATGAGAGATGTCTCAGGAACTCATTCTGCCTGTCGGAGAATTCAGAAAAGAAATGACCAATGGAAAAAGTATGAGAGATGTCTCAGGAATCATTCTGCCTGTCGGAGAATTCAGAAAAGAAATGACCAATGGAAAAAAAGTATGAGAGATGTCTCAGGAACTCATTCTGCCTGTCGGAGAATTCAGAAAAGAAATGACCAATGGAAAAAGTATGAGAGATGTCTCAGGAACTCATTCTGCCTGTCGGAGAATTCAGAAATGAAATGACCAATGTAAAAAGTCAGAGAGATGTCTCAGGAACTCATTCTGCCTGTCGGAGAATTCAGAAAAGAAATGACCAATGGAAAAAGTATGAGAGATGTCTCAGGAACTCATTCTGCCTGTCGGAGAATTCAGAAAAGAAATGACCAATGGAAAAAGTATGAGAGATGTCTCAGGAACTCATTCTGCCTGTCGGAGAATTCAGAAAAGAAATGACCAATTGAAAAAGCAAGAGAGATGTCTCAGGAACTCATTCTGCCTGTCGGAGAATTCAGAAAAGAAATGACCAATGGAAAAAGTATGAGAGATGTCTCAGGAACTCATTCTGCCTGTCGGAGAATTCAGAAAAGAAATGACCAATGGAAAAAGTAAGAGAGATGTCTCAGGAACTCATTCTGCCTGTCGGAGAATTCAGAAAAGAAATGACCAATGGAAAAAGTAAGAGAGATGTCTCAGGAACTCATTCTGCCTGTCGGAGAATTCAGAAAAGAAATGACCAATGGAAAAAGTAAGAGAGATGTCTCAGGAACTCATTCTGCCTGTCGGAGAATTCAGAAAAGGAATGACCAATGGAAAAAGTAAGAGAGATGTCTCAGGAACTCATTCTGCCTGTCGGAGAATTCAGAAAAGAAATGACCAATTGAAAAAGCAAGAGAGATGTCTCAGGAACTCATTCTGCCTGTCGGAGAATTCAGAAAAGAAATGACCAATGGAAAAAGTAAGAGAGATGTCTCAGGAACTCATTCTACCTGTCGGAGAATTCAGAAAAGAAATGACCAATGGAAAAAGTAAGAGAGATGTCTCAGGAACTCATTCTGCCTGTCGGAGAATTCAGAAAAGAAATTACCAATGGAACAAGTAAGAGAGATGTCTCAGGAACTCATTCTGCCTGTCGGAGAATCATTCAGCCTTTTCTTTGACTGCATCGTTACCAGCTTGCATGCCACAAGTCATTGTTGCCACCATTTCCACTCCAGACGTATGTCCTCCCAAAAATTCAATGGCTATTCTTTACACAGAACATGCGACTGAGCTGTCGGTTGAAATGTGAGATAATTTGGTCCGAGTGGTTTCAGATATGGAGGTCCCATACCAGCTGGCATGACCACTTAAATTCTTCACACAGCTTTTGCCATCTGAATTGCAACGATCGCTTCCAACACTCAAAAATATGGAATGGTGCGACCATCATTTTAGGTCAAACTTGCAAGATTAACGTGCAGGCGTGTGTGCACACGTCAATAGTTGGATGTTAATCTTGTTAACCTGGTACGGAGAAACATTTTGCTCAAAAAATCCGCTATTTAGCTCAAACTTGCAAGATTAACGTGCAGGCGTGTGTGCACACGTGAATAGTTGGATGTTAATCTTGTTAACCTGGTACGGAGAAACATTTTGCTCAAAAAATCCGCTATTTAGCTCAAACTTGCAAGATTAACGTGCAGGCGTGCGTGCACACGTCAATAGTTGGATGTTAATCTTGTTAACCTGGTACGGAGAAACATTTTGCTCAAAAAATCCGCTATTTAGCTCAAACTTGCAAGATTAACGTGCAGGCGTGCGTGCACACGTCAATAGTTGGATGTTAATCTTGTTAACCTGGTACGGAGAAACATTTCACCCCAAAAATCCGCTATTTAGCTCAAACTTGCAAGATTAACGTGCAGGCGTGCGTGCACACGTCAATAGTTGGATGTTAATCTTGTTAACCTGGTACGGAGAAAACATTTCGCCCAAAAAATCCGCTATTTAGCTCAAACTTGCAAGATTAACGTGCAGGCGTGCGTGCACACGTCAATAGTTGGATGTTAATCTTGTTAACCAGGTACGGAGAAACATTTTGCTCAAAAAATCCGCTATTTAGCTCAAACTTGCAAGATTAACGTGCAGGCGTGCGTGCACACGTCAATAGTTGGATGTTAATCTTGTTAACCTGGTACGGAGAAACATTTTGCTCAAAAAATCCGCTATTTAGCTCAAACTTGCAAGATTAACGTGCAGGCGTGCGTGCACACGTCAATAGTTGGATGTTAATCTTGTTAACCTGGTACGGAGAAACATTTCGCCCCAAAAATCCGCTATTTAGCTCAAACTTGCAAGATTAACGTGCAGGCGTGCGTGCACACGTCAATAGTTGGATGTTAATCTTGTTAACCTGGTACGGAGAAACATTTTGCTCAAAAAATCCGCTATTTAGCTCAAACTTGCAAGATTAACGTGCAGGCGTGCGTGCACACGTCAATAGTTGGATGTTAATCTTGTTAACCAGGTACGGAGAAACATTTTGCTCAAAAAATCCGCTATTTAGCTCAAACTTGCAAGATTAACGTGCAGGCGTGCGTGCACACGTCAATAGTTGGATGTTAATCTTGTTAACCTGGTACGGAGAAACATTTTGCTCAAAAAATCCGCTATTTAGCTCAAACTTGCAAGATTAACGTGCAGGCGTGCGTGCACACGTCAATAGTTGGATGTTAATCTTGTTAACCTGGTACGGAGAAACATTTCGCCCCAAAAATCCGGTGAAAAAGCATTTATCAGTCACATCTGAACCAGATGGCGCTTCCCATAAACCCATAAAAGTGGCAAACAATGTCCAAATGATTCAGTTCTAAAGGGCATGGAGTGAACGAAACATTCTCCTTGGAATTGAAAAGAAAAAAGTTTCGGCTGGCCTGGCGAACATCGTGCAGAACACAACCCAACCACTTGGAGCTCATCCCCGTTGTTTTCAACGTGGCAAGTAACACAAAAAGAAAAATAGCACAAAATGGTTACAAAGAGTGGGAAAGAAAAACAATTCGACTGAAAAAAATGAACAATAACCTGCTTTTCAGCAACAACCATATTGTAGAGATTGAAATTTGGTCTCCTTGACTAGAGAGAACTACTCATAAAAAAGAGAAATAGCAAACTGCAAAGTGATTGAGGGGTCAAAGCTGGGTAGCAGGTTCAGCAGTGTGCTTGGGGTTTTGGTTTAATATCCTGTATATTTTGTTGGCGACCAGTTATCGGTGATACCGCCAAACAATATTTTTTGAATTATAAGCCTTTGCAAGAAACGATTGTTTCATGGTGTTGATTTTGACCCCTGCTTCTGTTGATTTTGACACATGCTCTATTGATTTCGGCAATACTTCAGTTGATTTTGACCCCCCCTATCCATTTCTTGAAACTTATGACAAAATGTGTAACGCAAAGGTGGTAGGCCAAGTTACTTTTCTTTATCTTCTAGAAAAGCAATAAAATTTGCAGACAAAGTTGTTTTAAGTTTTCAAAACCTGGCTGGCTATCGTCTAAATTTGCGTTGACCACATTTGTGAAATGGTCATGTCATGAACAGAGCTTCAAGCAAAGAAAATACATTTCAGGACCCAAGTTCTCGATCAAAAGAAACCGATTCGTGCTCGTTTGAGAATTTGAATTTATTTTACCGTTGGGTGATCTGAATCTGAATGTGACTGAACTCTGGATTGCGTATGACTGACAACTGAATTTTGGGGAAGTTTAACGACCAAACCATGATATTGGAGGAAGAGATTGCTCTTTTGCTGGGAGCGAATCATATAAATTTTTGTCGCTGAACATTGTCCTGACTTGTCATTGCCAAATTATGTGTTTATCCTGGAATAGAGAGCATTGAGAAAGGTGAAGAATTTGGTCAAAGTCAACGGTTTCTGACAACATCACAAAAGAAGGATACCACCATGGTGGGTTTAATTTGGAGACAAGGACAGGCCAGTAAAAGCAAAGAAAATTAATATAGAAAGATGATGGCCTACCTCAACCCCCACCCACGCCTACCCTAACTCAAAGTGGAGCAGAGTACATACAAACTACAAACAAAAGACGAATGGGGGGGGGCAATGGGGAAGGCAAAACAAACAAATGAAAACAGAGTTGAAAACAACAAGAATTTAGAACAACACAGATGCAGACAACTCTTGCAAAAATCAATAAATAATAATTTTGATAAGGAGTATTTAGCTGTTGCTTTAAATGGGCTAAGCTAATGCCTAATCATTATTAGCAGTAAGTCAACAGAACATGGTTTTAATAAACCTACCCACCACTCTTGCCTTAATTTGCATGTCTGCTGCAGGCTTGGCTTATTTCTGTTGACACTAGTTTCAAAAACGTCTGCCATATCTCGAACTGCAGATCTCTGCTTGTACAGAACGTTGTCGGACATACAGGGGGAATGAGAGATGATGGTTTTCATTTGCAAAAAAGCTGTTGGACACATGGAGACGTAATGGGAGATGATTTCCATGTGCAAAATAATTGTCAGACACACTGACTGTCCCATCTAAGCCAATATGTCCGACAATTATTTTGAAAATGGAAATCATCATCTCTCATTACGTCTCCATATGTCCGACAGCTTTTTTGCAAATGAAAACCATCATCTCCCATTCCCTCTGTATGTCCGACAGCTTTTTTGCAAATGAAAACCATCATCTCCCATTCCCTCTGTATGTCCGACAGCTTTTTTGCAAATGAAAACCATCATCTCCCATTCCCTCTGTATGTCCGACAGCTTTTTTGCAAATGACAACCATCATCTCCCATTCCCTCTGTATGTCCGACAGCTTTTTTTTGCAAATGACAACCATCATCTCCCATTCCCTCTGTATGTCCGACAGCTTTTTTGCAAATGAAAACCATCATCTCCCATTCCCTCTGTATGTCCGACAGCTTTTTTGCAAATGAAAACCATCATCTCCCATTCCCTCTGTATGTCCGACAGCTTTTTGCCCAAATGAAAACCATCATCTCCCATTCCCTCTGTATGTCCGACAGCTTTTTTGCAAATGAAAACCATCATCTCCCATTCCCTCTGTATGTCCGACAGCTTTTTTGCAAATGACAACCATCATCTCCCATTCCCTCTGTATGTCCGACAGCTTTTTTGCAAATGACAACCATCATCTCCCATTCCCTCTGTATGTCCGACAGCTTTTTTTTGCAAATGACAACCATCATCTCCCATTCCCTCTGTATGTCCGACAGCTTTTTTGCAAATGAACAACCATCATCTCCCATTCCCTCTGAACATGTGAAACCTTTTTTGCAAAGCAAAACCATCATCTCCCATTCCCTCTGTATGTCCGACAGCTTTTTTGCAAATGAACAACCATCATCTCCCATTCCCTCTGTATGTCCGACAGCTTTTTTGCAAATGACAACCATCATCTCCCATTCCCTCTGTATGTCCGACAGCTTTTTTGCAAATGAAAACCATCATCTCCCATTCCCTCTGTATGTCCGACAGCTTTTTTGCAAATGAAAACCATCATCTCCCATTCCCTCTGTATGTCCGACAGCTTTTTTTCAAATGAAAACCATCATCTCCCATTCCCTCTGTATGTCCGACAGCTTTTGAAAATGAAAACCATCATCTCCCATTCCCTCTGTATGTCCGACAGCTTTTTTTGCAAATGACAACCATCATCTCCCATTCCCTCTGTATGTCCGACAGCTTTTTTTGCAAATGACAACCATCATCTCCCATTCCGTCTGTATGTCCGACAGCTTTTTTGCAAATGACAACCATCATCTCCCATTCCCTCTGTATGTCCGACAGCTTTTTTGCAAATGAAAACCATCATCTCCCATTCCCTCTGTATGTCCGACAGCTTTTTTGCAAATGAAAACCATCATCTCCCATTCCTCTGTATGTCCGACAGCTTTTGCAAATGAAAACCATCATCTCCCATTCCCTCTGTATGTCCGACAGCTTTTTTGCAACGTACTGTACCCATTGAATTGTTTGGCAGAGGAGATATCGTGGCAACACGGACAGATCAGTTATCGGGTTCTCAACTGCATTTTGAGTGAGGCACAAGCAAGAAATAAGGGCATGATAAAGATAGGACAAAGTTGAAAATGTGTTTCATGGCAAATTGTAACTGAGAAAATTAATTGTCAAATAATTTACGTGTTTGTTACCTCACGCAAAAAAAAATCAACCAGACAAACAAAGGTGCAACATTTGAATTTCATGGCTAGATCTTTGTCCAATCAAGCGCCTCCCTTACAGCAGGCTTCACCAAAGGAGATGATGGTTGTCACAAAGCGATCCTTTTCAAACGAGCCAGAGCAAAAGGAAATGGTAGACAATAAATAGAAAAAACAATATTTCCTTTTGATTGCCTTGATGAACCAGAGTGAACATTAACTCCGAGTTGTGATAAAAATCACCTCGGCAAGGTTGTGTGTGCTACCTCGGTGATAATCTCTCTGCCGTAACTGTTTTATCGTTAACTCACTAACTGGGCAGAATTTCCCGGTCTGTGTGAGATCCATGTCCAAAATCAAGAACCAAAACTCACACATATCCAGTGAGCATGAAATAAGTGAGCATGAAATAACAAATGGCTAGCAGAAAAATGATATTTCGATTGGAATTTGTGAAAAACAAAAGGCACGGTGCTGGGTTTCCCAGAAAACAGTGCTCTGCGACGGGAATGCATCCCTCCCATTTTATTGTGCCACACTGACAGCGGTCCAAATTCATATTGTCAAAATGCTCTAGGCATTGGGGCATTTTTTCTCGTTTTTGACTGGGGAACTGTTCTAACAAACCACCGATGGCCAAGAGATCATCACCGAGGCAGTAACATTTTTTTTATCCCATGGAAGTGAAATTGCAAAAATTTACCTCGCAACCCTCGGAATCGCATTTAGGTACCCTTGCAACTGGATTTATTGATCTCTATGCCATGGGAGATGGCTTGATTAATGGAACTCATAGCTCAAAGCTTTATTCCGAAAAAATTATTTTTGTGGCTGGCTGCACCTTGCAATTCCTGGCATGCATCAAGAAAGGCTTGGTCATACATGAAACAGCTTGCGCTACCATAGAACCTGGTCGCAGATAAATAATTTGACAGATCCAAACAGGAGAGCCGCAGCTTTCCTTCTTTCGTTATCGTTTATCCCTGTTCTTCTGCTTCTGGCTCTTGCTTCACGATGGCAAATTCTTCATCCTCTTCTACTTCAGCATCACGATCATGATCGAAACATTGTTCATCCCCTTCTTCCAGCGTCTCTTCTTGATCGGCGGTCTCAATCTCAGCCTCATCTTCGACGATATCTGATTCAACTTTCAAACGTAGCCCACGTTTGCCAATCTCATCCCTGGAGTTCACTTTGCTCCTGCTGTTCATATCTGTGTCCTGCCGCTCACGATCCGGCAGGTCGTCTCCTGCGACCGCAGCGTCGAGACCATCTGTAACCCGACCATCATCGAACTCCATGTTAGCACCAAGCCACTGAAATCCTGCCGCTCTGTCGGCACCAAGCCATCCAAATCCGGCCGCAGCGTCAGAGCTACCTGTGGCGGCATCCCCTTTGGAGGTGGACGTGTCAACGCATCTGAACCGTCGGGCAGTCATCACTCGACTGCTGACAACACCCAACTTACGTGTCCTTCTCCAAAGTGTCATCACGGGGATGTTGAATCTTTCGGCAGCCGGTTTGATTGGAATACCCTGTTTGACCAGATCAATTGCTTCCATCAGATCTTTGGAAGACCACTTGGAAGAAACACTTTTGCTGGCGTAATCCGATTCAGAAGGCTGTGGTGAAGGGTAAAGGGGTGGCGGTGGAGGCGGCGCAAGTTGACGTTGTTGAAGGCGGTGACTGATCCTCTTTTGCCGGTTGTGATGGTGAGTTTTGACTGTTGACGACATAGGCGGAAACTGCAGTGAGTAACCTATCAAGTTCCTTCTCGGAAGCGGACCAGGCGGAGCTGACAGAAGGCGGTCGAGGGTGCAATTCTGACTATTTGCTTGTCGACTGTTGACTTGCCGGCCGGAATAGACCAAACCGGCCCGAATCAGGGAAGAGGAGGACGAGGTGGAAGCAGTCGCCATAGGCATGCCGCTGCTCCGAAATAGTGTTGTGCCGGCTTTTTTCACATCTTCAAGACCTAAAAGCAGAAAATCCACGACAGTCATGAGAGTGAGTCAGGCAGGCAGGCAAGTGGGTTGATCAAATTAGAGAAGGAACAGTTGGTGACCTCTCTAAAAGTTCAAAGTTCAGTTTGGCACGGGAACTTGCTCTGATAAAAGAGTGTTTGCTCGAAAGATTTCCCGTTTCAACTTGGAATTTATGTTAATGACTGCCATGGATCCATTTGTGCTTTTAGGTTCAGGAAGACTGAAAAACAGCCGAAAACAGCAGAAATGACAACCATCAAAGAATCAAAAACCAACTACCGAAGCCACAAAGCGACTGCATCACCGACAGGTAAACGGCAGAATTACCGTACCCGATACACGTTGAATGCAAATAGTTGAGGGTTTTCGGTCGGAATTGAATGTTGAGAGGAGAATTCCGGATTGCCAACATTTGAGGCTGCATTCCTCATTGCAACTCACCCTCAGGTTTAACTCAATAGGACCAATTCAATGGATAGATTTGTGTTGGGAAAATTTCATTTCTGTGCGCAATGCTTATTTCTTATCCACAGTTGCTTTAAAAGATGCGTCCGTCTGTTGAATTGACCGCACTGAGTTGAACCTGAGGGTGAGTTACAATGGGAATGCGGCCTAAAGTCAGTCAAAACCACCTCAAACGAACAGTAATCTGCAGATCCATCGGAACAGATTTCACCTAAAATCACACGAAATTGGTGACATAACAGAGCAGAGGGTGTTTTATCAGTATTCCTGAAACTTCGAGAAGCACAAACGAAACCACAAAAAAAAAAAAAAGAAAAAGAAAGGAATCCACAGAAGTGTGCATGTGTATCTTTGTGAGGCATCCTCGAAAGAGGAATTTGAACTCAGCATGTGCGTAGCAAGGCCACTTTGACATGTAAAATTATAAATTTACAAAAATTTTGCATTACGAGCATCATGAATTCATGATTTTCAACTTGAAGTTCTGTCAACACATAATGAAACAGCAGCACTTTTGTATGCAAAATTAAAAATAAAATTGGGTGCAATTCAATTCATGGCGACTCATAAGGTTATGGAGATACGAGATAGTGGGATGAGGAATCCACCATCAAATTGGCTGGATTCCATGCAAAAACCACAATTCGGCTAGATTTCATGGGAACTTTTGAAGATTGTCTGTCCAAAACAGATTGCCACTTGCAACAATGGGAAATGGCTGATGTTTCAATGTTCTCCTTTGCACATTGTTGCAAGTGACAATCTGTTTTGGACAGGCGATATGAAAAAGTCTGATACGAAAAATCTGAGCATTCTGACGCTGCTTTAATTTATTTTGCAGTTGGATATTTAGCAGTCCAGAGCTTGAGAAAATCATGTTCGAATGGTGCAAAGAAGTTTGAAATGCTTGAAATTGAAAATGACAATGATGCCAGCCAACTGATCTCGGTAACAGTTCGGAATACCTGCCGACTTTGAACTGAACGATTTATCATCATTGCTCTGTGATATACTTAAAGCTGACTAGCCCTGACCTAACCCAACCTTATCTGACCTATATCCCAACCAATCCAATCCTACCTATCTCGTCTTCATCTTACTATCCTATTTTGGCTCCTTGAGCATGTGTAAAAACTCGTCCAGTTCAGCTTTTTCAGATGTCGGCCGGTATTCCGAACTGCAACCCTGAACTCCCTGTTTCCATCTCCACCTCACCCAGTTTATGAAGAACATGTCCAGGTTGAGCGTCCAGATGCATAGCTTGGATTTTTAACCAAAGAGGCTTCAGAATAAACCGAAGGCACCACAATTTCTGGAGCTGAATCATAGAGGGGATCCAAGGGGCAAATCCCCCTTGGTAGAAAAGTCTTGGGGGCAAGGTTCCAAGAAGGTGATTAAAGTTTGAAATTTCAGTCATCATCTTGACCCATATTTGATGTTTTTCAATTATTTATTGGCCAAGATAAAAACCGCATGCAAATCATACCAAAGACGAAATATTTGTTTTCGTTTTGCTCTCTCGTGGGGATATTGACAGAAATGTGAGGGGACTCAAGCTCCTCCATACACCCTTTGCGATGGCACTGGCGAATCGAGGCAAAATCACTTTTGGCAAGGCAGAATGATGTCGAGGACAGTGATGGATGGGTAATCGACGAATATGCGGCCCACCAGATTTGGTGGGTCTATGAAAAGCCGAATATAATCTATCCTAACCAACTAACCTAACCTGTCCTAACCTAACCTAGCCCTTTGAGGGATGGATAGGTTGGGTAAGGTTAGGTTAGGATAGATTGTATTCGGTCGTTCATGGACCCACCAAATCTGGTGGGCCGCATATTCGTCGATAGCTCAGTTATGCTTGTGGCGCATATTTGTTGTGCCAAAAAGTGCACTTTTCATTACCAATAAATGACCCAAAATAGGGCGCACATCAAGGACCAGCTGTGGGGTGGGCACAGCACAGTACAATCCAAGTCCAACCTCAATGGATGCTCTCTCTATCATGGCATGGTTAGCACAGACTGAAAACATTCGGAAAATGATTGTGAAATGTGCAAATGACAGTTAAGTCTTCTGTCACATCTCTGTCAAAACGTCCTCCTCCCTATGCAAAGCTGCCTGAAACCGTCCGTCAGCATAGCAAAAGCAAGCGGAACAAGTGAACAGATAATTTCACATTGAAGAGGGGAGGGAGGGAGAGAGCGCAAGGGGTGGGTGGGGAAGGTGGATAGGTACAAGAGCGAGGGGCCAGTCCCTCCCTCACCGAGTTGAATTCAGCCAAGAAAAGTTAATTTATTTAATTATTAGCCTGTAGATATGCAGCTAGTTAGTTTCCCATCCCATTTTTAATAAACTTAGTTTCCATGGAAACCAATTGAATTTAAAACATGTTCCCCCACCGTGTCTTCAATACCCTCTTGGTTTCTGGGCATCACAGATCTGAGGCAATGGAGGCAGAAGAGGGAACCCTATAAGCAGGTTGGGCAGGGGTACAATGGGACAGAGGGA
>JASGXE010014164.1:0-13670 GCA_030068105.1 Sinentomon sp. SZTP_YWyxl | reverse complement strand
TTCAGTACCCCAAACAACAACAGTTCGGGCTCTTTGGATTTTAGGGGATGGCCATTGCATGGAAGTAGATACTCGAAAAGGTATTTTGTCACTGAACATTTCATGTTTCGCTTTCTCCGAACAGAACCTCTCCTGAAAATATGACAGGTCATCTGTTTTGTCATGTCCACGAATTTTGGCGAAATCATTACGTCACACCCTGTATGGGGTCCATCATTTTTCTTGATCCCTTTGGGAAATTATCGAAAACACGACAAAGTCCTGCGAGAAAAATCAAAACAAATGCCTACTTTCACTGTTGAACTTGAGGACGTTTGTTTGGTTGGAACCCCAGAGATACCCCCAAAGGTTCGAATGCCACTCCTTCCCATGGTCTGTTCTTTCAAACTCGTCTTGTTGGGAAATCTGATCTCTGAGACACCAGTTTTGAACCAAAAATGAAAACCCTGAAATTTTGATATTTCTTTTTAGCTTGTGGGGGATCCTTACCACCAGAAGCTGTTCCAGACCTGCCGATTCATCTGCAAGAATGTCAGTGAAATGGCGCCCCTGATGTCTGGTCGCAACTGAATTTCAGAAAATCAAGTGGCAATATTTTTTCTTCAAATTGGAAATTCTCCAGTTCACCCTTGGAGTCAACGGATTACAGGGAGCTTTTCCACAGAAATTTGGCAGGGTTTTACGAATCTGCTGTGTTTCATTTCAACAGTTTGTAATCTCGCATGGATTTTTACATTTCCCCTTCCATTTCAACTATATTTGATCGATAAACCTTTTTCCCCGATACATGGTCGAGCCTAAATTTCTTATCGAATGTTAGAAGCCCATGTTTGTTCGGCCACAGTACATTCCTGCTTCACCTTGCCCTTTTTAACAATGGAACTGAATTCGGCCAATTGTTTGAACCGTCCTTAATCCCTCTACCATCATCTAACCGATGTCCCTCCCTTCACACAAATGCACAATTTTATGATGCCCTCTCTTGCGTCCTCCCTTTTGAAATACCATTGGTTTTTGTTGCTATTATACTTGCATTCATTACTTGCTGTTCCTACACTGACCGTCCCTACCAGCCTGGACCTCGCCAGGTCTTCTATGTGCGACTTGTAAGCCTTGGTTTGTTTTCTGAATATTTGATTAAATAATTTCAATTGAGAATTCTATTTAATTTGGCTGTACAGATAACAACAGCCAGAATAGAGGAGTGCCTGACCACCACTGACTGACCACCGGCCAACAAAATTCAATTGTTTTGTTATTTGCTTTTGTGTTTAAACGAGGGGAAGTATGAAAACAGGAGGTACGTCGGCCTCTTATCAACACAGAACTGGTCGCTGTATCCCATATGAGCGCCTAGCATACCCCTTTCGCTTCCCGTTTCTACCCATGGCTGGAGAATACCTGGTTGTCTGAAGCAGCTCCGTCTCCCTTTGAATTTTGTGAACAAACAAAATGGCGTCGAAAAAGAGGGATTGAGCAGTGATTTCATTGGTTGACACTCGTTTCGGGGAGAAGCCGCATGCATCAAACAACTGATGGGAGGCATTCAAAGGCACAACTTTTTTCGTGACTATTTCGTTTTCTCTTTCCTCTCTTCACCTGTTTTGGTTTGAAAGACCTTCTTTCGGCAGCATTTCAGACAACCATACACGTATTCCACAGCCACGGTTCCATCAAAGGTTTGGTTTTTGAGTTTGATCAATGCTGCTGCGATCAAGTGAAGTGAATCCTTATTAAACGAGGGTGTAAGCCCTTGATGAATGGGGTTGATGGGAGATATTCCGTGCCTGGTGCACCAGTGTGCAGCCCTGCAGGTTCTCTGAAACAATGGATCACAAGAATGTGGCCATTCCTGTGACCAAAATTTTTAGGTCTCTGAATGTTTTCGTTGTTGGACACCTTCCACGCGTATCAATAATTGGCAAAGTTCTGTTGTGAGAACAGCGGTGAGATGTTCATTGGAAGGAGAGCCTGCAGCGTATAGAGAATACTTTACGCAGAATTAACTTCGGCTAGTTCAATGGAACAATGGTTTTTCCAAAATCCCACCACAAGCGAGAAGAAGGCAGTGATCGTTTCCGTTTACACTTCTCTCCCCTCTTCTTCTTCTTCGCAGTGTGTCCACCTGGTCGTTATAAGTCCTCTCTCCGGCTCATCTAAGTGCCAACAGTGTCCTGCTCACAGCACTGCACCCTACTCCGGCTCAACCGAATGCAGGTGCAACGTTGGATTCTACAGATCAAGCTCCGATCCTAAATCAGCACCTTGTACACGTAAGTGTTTCAATCTACTGCTTGTATAGGCCTGCTCACATAGGCTAAATTAGAAAGTTGAATGTTGGTAAGAGCTCATTTTGATCTCACTGGGTTGGTTGGGGTTTTTCAGTCTATCCTGAATCTGCAGGTAACCTACCCTTTTCCACACTACCATTCAAATGCCTATAGCAAAACTTTGATTTCTGCGATCGATTGGTTTTTCATTGCAACAGGGGACTTCTGGTTTCCGTCTAAGCATGCTTCGGAGCATTCTTCGTTTGCATCTTCAATTGGAATATGCTGTAGCCTGCATATGGGAATTTGCAGGAAATAGGTAAAACAAAGAAATTACAAACGGGAAGCCGATTGCCGTAGAGGGCACTATTGCACGACAGAGAGAAAAGGCACACCCTGTGCGGTGTGCTGGCGCCATCGGGAGACACAATTGCACAGCGCAGAGTGCGGCTATTTTCTGGAAATGTTTCCTTGCGATCGTCAAATTGTGTCTCCCCGAAATAACAACTTTCCATCTTTCTGGAGCCACATGCATCGATTTGTCAACAATGGAGCAAGGAGGAAAGGAGGAAATCAAAAAAAAGTGAAGAGGGTCGTTTCAGTTCGCATTCCACCACTGCATTGTTGCAATGTGTTGGTGGCGCTGTTCTCCAACGCATATTTTGTTCCAATCCACTTCCGCAAGCGCGAAGAGGGTTGGATTCATTTATCAACTGGGGGGTAATACCCCCCGTACCCCCCCTACAAATCGCGCCCTGCTCTGATTGGTTGGAAATTCCAGCCAATTTCAACATTTAATTTTCGAAGCGCGCCTCTGATTAGTTGGGAATTCCAGTCAATTTCAACATTTAATTTTCGAAACCTAACCTAACACTGTTTCGACCTAAGATAGAGTTGCGAAGCGGTGGCAAACATGCCAAATGACAAAAAGCGGTGCCAAGGCAAAAATGCGAAAATTGATGACGTCACAAATTCAGACGACGGGATTGGCTGTTGCGATGCTACTGTCCGCGGAAGTGGATTGGAAAAAAATATGCTTCTCCGACACCGACCGAGCATGCTCCCCCTCCCAATCACTTGATAACAATGCTGCTGTTCAGATTTTAGCAAAAACTCCATGCTGCAGAAATTAATCATCCTCTTTTATGACCGAGGTCAAAATCTGTCAGCTCCAGAAAGTTCTGTTGATATCTGGTGCCTTAATTTCTGTCGCCAGCGTGAGTAAAAAGTAAAAAAAAAAAAATTCGGGGGCAACAGTAAAATGGGAAAAACACATGTATGAGGTCATTAATTCCACCGCAACTGGACCTGCTTGTTGTGACATGGGGTCTTCCCAGTCTGAAGATTTGACTGCCTGTTACAATTTGACATCTTCCGAATTCTGAGGCTACCTAATTTCCCGTTCCCTGACATGTCCTGCCCATGCTTGAGACCCGCCGACGTGAGCGCTGTGTGGTCTTTTGTGGCATTTTTGCCTCCTGGCCGACTTTTTTGTCCTTCCAACAGCCTTGAATAAAACTAAAGATCTTCCAGCACCTACTGCTGTTGCTGCGGGTAGTCTGCCGATCCATCGTTGCTTTCGTGCAAAACTGACCCAAGCATAAATTATGGAATTTTATTGAACTGGGAGGGAGGATTGGAGGTAGTGGGTTAGGGGGTGCGGGGTTCACCACAGGAACCAAGACGTGCACGAGAGCAGTAACTCAGCCGTTAGCTTTGCTAGGGTTTGTCCTGCTTGGGCCCTGCATATATGTATAGCCACTGAAAAATGGCAAGTGCATATGGGTGCCTATATGAATACCAGGAAACAGCAACGCATAAAAAAGGGCTTCGTTCTGTGTTTTTCAAAGGACAGTGCAGTGCTTCGTTTGACCATCGTTTTAAGCATGCAGGCTCTGATATACTTACTCCAGATACGCATATGCCCAATTGAGGGTTGGTTGGGGTTATGCGAATTGCATGTAGGTATGGTTTTGGTTCAACTGCATTGCAGGGCTAATAAATAATTAAAACTACCCGGACCCTGTTGTGGTGCCTATAGTGGGCCAATATGGGGTAATAGATTTACGGTGAAGTCAAATTGATGGGTACCTAGATGGCAAGGCTGCGTGTGGTTCCACTTGCGCTAGTCCACCCCACTGCGCCGCATAAAAGCTTTGGGGCTTTGAATCGGAGGAGGACGTGGTAAGATTGGGCCGTGTCACTTGCTCTCCCCCCTTCTCTTTGTCTCCCCCTGCCCTGCAATATGTCATCAGTGCAGGTTTTTCGGCAACTGCGGCCTTTCTGTTTGTTTGCTATCGTTTTCAGGTGATCTTAAAAACAATAAAATTTAAAAGCCCTGCTGTGCACACTTGCCTACTTGGTCTTTCCCTTTCCTTGTGCGTGCGTGCCTTGCCTCAGTGCCTCCTGATGGTCTGCTCTGCTGCGTTCATTGATTGTTTAGCGCTTTCGTCAACACAGCAGAATGTAATTTCAACGCCACCCTTATTGCAGCAGGCTCACAAAGACCTGTGTGCATACTCAAGAAAGGGGAAAATTCTGATTCAGTTTCCAGAGTCTGACAATGCGAAGTCTAGAAGTCAACGTTCTATAGTCTACCAATTGTCTTTGAACATAGGAGAAATTTTGAAGGTCTAGCAAATACGGGGGTCATCCAATTGCAACGCCATGTATATTCAAAATGCCCTGAGTTAAAACCGACTTTCTGTGTTCGAAAACTTTCGGTAAGGAATGCATAACACTGATTGGTCTTTTGGCGATCCTTGGCTGAAGATGTTGCACACAGGCGACACACAGCTCATTAGCTTTGTTTCTGAAATGGGGGATGATGAATGGGATGTTGCGACTCAGCTTTCGTGACCTTCGAAATCCAGCAAAGGGGTGTTTCCATGTTCGTAAATATTCGGAGGCATTCCCCATCCATCCGCGACTGGCTTACAGCAGATATAGATGGTTGCATCTTTCAATGCAACAATAGAAAAGGAGCAGCGTTGTGCTGTGCACAGAAATGAAATTTTCGCAGCACAAGTCTGCACGAAATTGACTGTTGAACCGAAGCAATGAGCGGTTTGTTTCGTCACAATGAGAAATACCGTTGATGGTGTGTCTGTAAGTTGTTGTTATGTTGTTTCGTCCAGCACAAAGACTGCTGCAAAATTGGAATTTTGCCCAGAAAAGTGACAGCAGGGATCAGTCTACATAAATGATCTACCCAGCTCACTCACTTGCAAATCTCGGCTATTTGCCGATGATCTGGTTCTCTATGGATCTCCATTAGGTACGCACTTGCAGGACAATTTAGATATCCTTAATTCATGGGCCACAACTTGGAGCTTAGCGGTGAACGTCTCAAAATGTAACTGGATGGTTTTTAAAAGAAACACCAGATGTCACCCTCCTTTTTATTATTTTTTTATTATTATTATTCAAAAACAGTGAACAAATGGCTTGGCACTGTATCATACACAACATGAGAACACAAGATTACGCAAGCATAGTCAATTCGATGTTAAAAAAGAGATCAGAAAAAGGGATAAAAAACAAGTCAACGATTTTCAAAAAAAAAAACAAACAAACAAACAAACAAACAAACAAACGACACAAATCAAACGGTGGGCGTCAAGGTCGTGGTGCGAGACGCGCGAGCAAGAGCGTTTGATAAAATAGGAGAGTAAGAGGGAAGGCTGTTCCAGTCGGTAATAGTCCGAGGAAAAAAGGAGTTGAAGAAGACATTTTTCTTGCAAAACGGGAGGATAAAGCTCAGGCCATTGTCTGTACGCCTTTGAGTAGGTTTTAGACAATAGGAGGTAGGCAGGGGAAAATCAACATCTCCAACAATTATGTCTCTAAACAAGTTAAGTCGGTGGATTCGGCGGCGACTCTCTAAAGTGGGGAGATCAAGTTCTTTTAATATGGCAGAAACGCTTATTTCTCGGCTGTATTTATGGGTTATAGCCCTTGCCGCTCTGCGTTGGATTGCTTCAAGGGCGTCTGAATGCCAACGCTTATAGGGATCCCACACCGCACAAGCATATATTCTAGAAGCGGTAAAACCAGCGCAATGTAGGCATGACGTTTTTGCTTAATGGAGGCCAGTTTAAGATTACGCATGATATAGCCTAGCTTTGAGTTTGCCTTGGAAATGACAGAAGAAATATGAGGGGTCCACGAAATGTCATGGGTCAGGGTAACACCAAGATATTTGAAACTGGGGACAATTTCCATGCACTGACCTGAAATCGAGTAGGAAAAGCCCTGCGTTTTACCGTGAGCTCCAAACAGAACCACCTTGGATTTATCCGCATTAACACGCATGCCCCATGTCTCGCACCACGAAGCGACGGTCAGGAGGTCATACTGCAATGCATCACTATCAATTGGTGAGGTGACGGACCTATAAATAACAATATCATCAGCAAAAAGATGATGAAGTGCATGGTATTGTCTACGATGTCATTGATGTAGATGAGGAACAGAAGTGGTCCCAAAACACTACCCTGAGGAACTCCGGAACGAACCTCGGTAAGTCCAGATAAAGTACCCTGCACAGAGGCCTGTTGGTGCCTGCCACTGAGAAAGGATGAAATGACATCCAGTATGTTTTGAGGAAACTTTAAGGCGCGAAGTTTCTGAATTAGTTTTAAGTGAGATACCATGTCGAAGGCTTTCGTTAGATCAAGAAATGCTGCGTGCACAGGCACGCCTCCGTCCAGTGACTTCGTAACCTCATCTATAAACAGAACTAACTGCCCCTCGCAAGATCTTTTTGACCGGAACCCAAACTGATTCGGGTGAAAAAAACCTCCTTCAGTCTACAATCTTGGTAGTAAGACACTCATCGAGGTAACTGAATTCAAATACCTGGGAGTTTACCTACCATCCGATCTTTCATGGGATGCACATATTCAATATACCCTCTTGAAAGCCAGGAAAGTTTGGGGACTTTAATTCGAAATATCTCCCCAGCTTCGCAGAAGGCAAAACTGAGAGCCTATTCGACCCTAATCTTGCCGATATTAGAGTATGCGAGCGAAGTCTGGGATCCATTTCTTGTCTCGCATGCCAGTGCTCTGGAGCGTCTACAGCGCTGCGCCGTACCCTTTATTTGCTCAGACTACAGACGCACCTCATCAGTTTCGGCCATGATACAGCGTCTTGGTATTTGCCCTCTTTCCGAAAGACGCAGGTTAAGGCGGTTAAAATTTTTACAAACCATCTTGCAGAGAAAAGTTTGCACCAATCTTCCGTCTTCCTTAGAGTCAGGCCCGTGCGTCGTCGGACTGACAATGGTTATTACCTACATTGAACAACCAATTGTCAAGTTCAACAGGCACTTCAATAGTTTTTTCCACCGTACTGTGAGAGATTGGAACTCACTTTTGCCTTCCTCACCTTTTCTCCAATCGCTGCCGACCCTTTCTTAGCCCGTTCTTACTGACATGTCTTATTGGTTGATGCAGTCCGGCCTCATTAATTGCAACTCACTCAATTAGTTATCGTTTGTTGTTTCTGTCAATCACGTTTTGCAACGCCTGAGGCCATGTTACCCCTTTTTTAATGTTTTGACCGTGTTCTTGTTTTATCTATGTGACGTTCAACTAACTCGTTGAGATTTATGAATAATAAATAAAATAAATAAAAAAAATTATTCCAATTGGAATCTATCACAAAATGTCATTTGCGTTGGCAAAAACAACTTCATCTTAAACAGAGGCGCCACTTCACAACCTCCAATTGTTCAGGTTCATTTTGATGAGTACATACATGCAGCAACCTACAAGGTGATAGATAAGAAACGACACAAAACTTGATTATTCATTCCACATTGTGCATCTTCTTCATTTGTCTGCGTGCCTCTCTGACCACCCCGGGTGATTTCTTGTTTCTTGTCTTTTGTTGCATTTGTTTCTTGCCTTTTGTCGTTTCACCTGCATTCCAACAGCTTATTCTATTTGAAAATGCAAGAGAACAAAATGAGAATACTCTAAAGTATGCTCAGAAAGAAAGGGATGGATAGAGAGAGGGAGGGAGAGACAGGAGGAGAGGGAAACCAGAATTCCTCCCGACAATGAAAAACCCGTCGAAAACTGTCGATTCGGCATAGAAATTAAAATTTCGCTGACGTGTTTGAATGGAGGGTGTGAAGCTCAGTTTGTCTCGAAAGTTGAACACGTGAACACACCCTTTTATCCCGATTTTGCGCGTATCGAAAAAGTGTTAATAAAGCTAATCTAACCAAACCTAACCGGTCTAACTTACCTAACCTGCTCTAACCAAACCTAACCTAACCTTTTTCCATCGTTTCTAGTGTTTTTACTCGTTTTTGGAGGGTCGGAACTTTTACACGGAGTAAGATGGAAAAGGGCCCAAACGCGTACTTATTTCTTAAATAAGCGGACGGGAATACGAATGGGAAAACAATAGGTAGACGAGTTGTGGGCTCATCCCGTGTGTTTCACCGCGGCTCACTGTTATCCTTTCCCCATGTTTGTTTCCACGTCTTCCCCGCGCTTTGCTTACCTGCCTAAATTCTCCGGTCATTGTTGCCCATCTTCCCGTTGAGCGCCAAATGCATCATTTTCCCTACGAGTAAAAATTATTCGCCTTGAAATTTGGATCCCCGTTGATACTTCACTGACACGCCACTGTGCACAGTTGGTAGGTACCTTTTAATTTTAATTTTCCCGTTCTTCTGTTCAGAGCCCCAACTTACCCTTGTAGCCTGAAGGTTGACGTTGTCTGTTGCTTTGACTTGACAGGCGCAGGCTGATGCCTGATTGACGAATCAATTTCAGTGTGCCATCTGCCCTGCTCACTCCCTCCTTACCATTCTCCGTTCGCCCCACCCCAACCCCCCCATCCTCCCTTGATCCTCCTCTGCTGGACATGGTTGATTGTTCCTTCTTTTGTTACCTGTTGGAATGGGATGCTTCTGTCCTTCTGCCTTCCTTTTCTTTTGTTTGACCACTCATCTCTGCATGTTGGCCCAGGGGCGGAAGAAAGAGACGCAGGGGTGACGACTACACCCATTTCCGGAAAATATCCCTTTTGCTGAATTTTTGTTGGGGAACAACAATTTTCCCCCAAAATGTCCACAACTTCGGGAACTCAATCTCACAGACCCCATGTGAAGGTGTTGTCTCCATGCCGGCGCTGTCTCCGCCTCGGGGGCTCACCCCTTCGCAATCAGCTGGCCCCCTTCACGACCAACTGTATCCGCCACCGGCCTGTCAGGTCATTCTTGGGCTTGCGAGCTTTCTGCTTTTTTGGGATATCTTTCCGTGAGCAGGCCTTGAGAATATCGCGTGTCAGTATGCAGCAACCAGTGTGGTCTTGGTCTAAATCAGGGTCTGTTTTGGCTCCTTGAAATTTTCAGCAGAAAATATAAATTTTTTATTGCCCAATGAACAACTGCTGCCGCCCCTGATTTGCTTTGTCGGCTTTCCGTCTCATTCTTCTCTCCCTGGTTTTGCTGGTTTTTCTGTCCTGCAAGGGGTTGATGTGAAAACACCCTCAACCTTGGCTTCACCTCTTGGCGTCTCCTGCCCTTTTAATGATTGAAATGAATGACTGAAACACCCCTTCCAACCTAAAGGGTGGGTGGAATCCCTAATACAAATTAGCCATGGTATCACCTTCAAATAGATCCTTTTCTCAAAAATTAAATTGAGTGAGAGTGCCTTGTTTTTAGGAAATGATCTCTCTGCATCTCTTGCATCTCCTCATCTCACATCCCAGTGTGTTCTTCCAGTTTTGTGATTGCTAAAAAATGCCTTGGCTGCCCCCCTCTTCATGCTTTGACTAACCACCGAACAGGCGCATTTTAATCCTTCGGTCCATGTTTTTTTTCATTCTGATACTTGTGCCATCCAAGATTACTGGCCCTCTCAAGGGCCCTCCTGCAGCTTTGTTTTCTTTTTTGAAAATCGAATCAGACGAGTCGGCAAGCGTAATACCGCCCGTCCTGCCTCACCTGCATGTTGCCTATCTTTACTGGCTTGCTTTATCGACTGTTGGATGTCTTGAGGTCCATGCGCTCTTGGATGCCCTCGCTTCCCCCCCCCGAGTATGCCTGCTGCATTCCAGGTGAATTGAGCAGATTAAATAGTGAAAAACCAATTCTACAATTACCTATGCCTTTGCCACCATGGCGGAGACGCGTTTTCCTCCGATCCCCACTCCCCTCGTAAATTGCTTATCATCAATCTGAGGATTCATGTTTCAAATTTCTTTTCCTTTTTTTAATCAATTACTACCATGTCTGCTTCTTGTGCATTTCCTCTGACCCTCTCTCCTGTCCTCTGCCGCCTCCCTCACCACCTCCTTCTTTTACCTGTTGGCCCGTCGTTGGCCCTCTGGCCAAAAGGTATCATCAACTGGCCCGTCAATCTACAGGGAAGCCCATCCGTATTGTCTGGCCCTGCAGCAGGAATTTTTTGTCACTTTCTACGAGGATCTAGTCAGTACTTTGCCTTGAAAACAATGCCAGGAGAAATCAAATCATCATGATCAACTGTCACCATTGGCTAACAACCAATGCCATCTGCAGTGCCCGGTCTTAACCATGTTTTCTGACAGCATGTTGTCAAGCAAAAAAGAGTTTCTAACATTCTTTCAAAACGCAAATTTGCGCATGCATGAGATACTATGGGGGACCAACAATTCCAGGCTGGTGACTGTTATTTACCAGAGACCACATGGCATTTTCGTCAGAACTCAATGAGGGAAGGCGCTGCACGGCTCCCAGTAGAATCCAGAGGCAGACGACATTGTGTACAGCATCGGGAAAATTAACGGAACCATTAACGTAAATTAAATGGCAGAAATGGTGTTGCCTTCGAAACTTTCCTTTACTTGCGTCCTTTTTTCACAAAGAAAAGCCTGTCGTGTTTGATCAACATGTTGCGACATATGTCTCACAAGTTTTGTTTCAACAATTTTATTGCATATATTTTTGAAAAAACACTTTGATTTTTTTCTTCTTCATTTGGTTGGACTACAAAGGAAAAAGTTCGGTGCTACATTTTCGTCGCGGAATCAAAAATATATTTGACTACCGAACTGCATTTAAATTGCATGTGTGGTTCCATTAATTTTCCCGGCACTGTACAGTATCAGTGCGTTTTCCGAGAGAAATTTACTTGAAACAATAGAGCAGTTATCATGGAATAGTCGAAAATTGTTCAAAAATACATCGATACGCTGTGTTGCTCTCAGACATGCTTGAAGAAACAGGGCTTTCATTTGGCCGGACACAAGTGGGCCCTCCTGTAATCTCTTCCTGCTCATCTCTCCCTCCCTCTCCTTCTCCTCTGTTGCTGCTCTTTCTTTTCTCTCTACTCTCGGTTTGCCATCTCTCACCTCCCCCCTCTCTCCCCTGCTTCCTTGCCTCCGCTTTTCTTGGCTTCAAAACCTTTCCAACTGTTCATTTTTGTTCGATCAAGCATGAGGCACTGCAGAGACACAGGCCCATCCATCGCAGCATGGCATGGCCCTGCCTTCATCAAACCGGCCCGTGATATGACCAACCGCAACGGTTGGTCAGTTCACATGCCTTGTGTTTTTCCAGCTTGCGTTCAGAGCTTTGGGGCAGTGCAGCATAAGCTTTTTTTGTTGTTTTCTTGCCATTTGGTTTGATCTTGAAACAGCAGCAGGTGGGGAAAGCCAACCCTGCCCTCGCCCTCACAAACTTTCATTCACCACTTGGCTTGATTTGGTTGTTTCGGTCGTTTTGTTTGTTTGTGATGCCCAAATACTGAAATCCCCACAACAATTGGGTGCAAAGTCAGTTTGTTTGTTTGTGGATCAGGGACTCCTGAAGCATGTTGGATTGTCCATGTCAACAACATCAAAACCTCCATCTTTCCGAATTGCGACCTCCACACCACAAGCATCATTCCATTGGCCATGTTGATCCTCGCTCATAGCTGCCAGAGCCTGGATCCTTCATTTTTTTTTTTCAATTTTTAAACTTCCTGTTTTTCTTTTTTAATTTAATTTTACCTTTTCGTTCCACGGTTTGTGTTCCCACTTCCCAGTCTCATCCCATCTCACGCTCGAGAGATGGCATTGCTCTGCTCTGCACCGGAAAGACATCTCCAGAAAAGCAGCCAACCAGATAATCAACGTGCCAAGTCATACTTTTTTCCAAAAAAGCGAAAAAAAAAAAAAAAGTCTGATGAACTCTCTCTCTCTCGCTGAGGGAGGACTGGTGCTGCAGGTGTTGATTCGATGCCGACTGCGCACCTGTGTGCAGTGCAGCGCAGCAGCAGTGGGTAGGGGGGACTCGTGGCGCCGCACTCCGCAGGGCGTGAAACCTTTGAAGCGTTCAAGTTCACCATCTTGCCACTTTCGACACCAAAATCCTCTGCAACCATTTTCGAGTTTGGAACAATCAAAATGGGCCTTATATTTCGCCCTCCTGCACCTCCTTGCGGCCGCCTGCTTCATGGCTCCTGATGGCGCTTTCTGTCTGCAGGCGTGCACTGACTTGGTTCCGACCGATTGACTTCCACTGCTCGCTTGTCACTCAAACTTCCTTTCCCCATCTGCCGACCGGCTTTTTTTGAAGAGTTTTTCTCATCCAAATGTGGGAATGTGGAAAACGCCTTCTGGATACACTGCAAAAAAAATTAGTAGCAAACTGCCACAAAAAGATGCAAAAAGGAACCACACCAAAATTGGTAAAATGCACCAAACGGCGATAGACACTCTCAGGGAAGGTCAGGGAATCACATCAAAAGTCAGGGAATTTCTCAAAAATATGCTAAAGGTCGGGGAAAATCAGGGATCAAAAGATCCCCGGAGCCTTAAAATGATCGAGAAACAAAATTTGGCCAAAATGAACACCAAAATGTGAAAATCTCTTCAGTTTTTTGGGGACTCCGTCCCAGACCCCTCCAGAGACCGCTTTGGAACCTCCTGAGGCTCGACCAGACTCCGTATAAGGGTTTAAAGGCCTCCTTGAAACCCCTGATTTTCCATTTTAATTTCCTTTGTGGGACATTTCCAATTTCAGGGTTGGGAGGTGCCCGGCAGGGACCATTCAATTGAAAAACTATAAGTTCCGAGGCTTAAAACTGCAAAATTTTTGGGATCTGATTTGGGAAATGTTGAAATTCATTTTGAATTTGGCCAAAATTTGGTTGGTTGTTTCCCAAATCAAAATAAAATGGTCCGTCAGGGCAAAATTGAAAAGTTTGGGCCTATAGTTCAGCCGGGGGAAACCCCCAATCCATAAAGCAAATCTTCCCATTTGGGATAATTTCCCAAAATTTTAAAATTGCTCCTTTGGCAATTTGGTTGGATTTTTTGCCAATTTTAAAATTTTAACCCCCCCGTTGGTGGGCCGCCAGCACAGGGGCCCGCAATAGGCCGAAGGCCGGGGAAAAAAATTCAACT
>JASGXE010014163.1:0-12796 GCA_030068105.1 Sinentomon sp. SZTP_YWyxl | reverse complement strand
AAAAATGTTTGTGTCGAAAATCGAATTGAAATTCTCCCAAAATTCTGTTCTCTCATGGAAACTTATTGCCGAAATTTGGCCCCATTTGTAGTCGATGGACACATGCGCCGCAATAAACATCGTGGCATTCGTGTCAGGCGTGAATCTCATCAAGCCCTGTTGAAATTGGATGAATTCGACAGACCTTTGAAACATCACCCAAGTTCGACGACTTTTGGCGGCCCGTGTGGAAACATTTTTGACAAACAAAAATGTTTTTTTTGGTCACAGCAGCCCCAAAGCATCTCCTGTGGCTCGACATTTTTCGAAATGCCTCTCTCGCACCACACTTTGTGCGCATGCTTGTACGATGCGGTACAGATGGCGCGACAACTCTCGCAAATTCCGCACACGGCACACCATCACACGAGTCCCTTCGAGCGCCTGCACGAGACTGAGGACTGTCGCTTCATCGGCACTTCATTTGGGCCCTCCGTGAAATCAGCGGCGTGAATCGCTTCTCCCCGCTCTCTGCTGCCGACTTCAGCAGAAGTTTTGTCCCAACTTCTGCTTTTTTCTCCCAGTGGAATTATTTCCTTTTTGGAGCACTTTTTCTTCCTTCCCATTGTGCAAGAACCAGTTATTGTTGAAGAGAGGGGGGTTGCGGGGACAGTTAACTGTCCGCCTTGCACTAACTACTGTTCCCCAGCAGCACTCGGGATGAGAATGGACCGTATTCAAATAAACACTTTTTTGTGTCTCACTTTGTTTGCCTCAACGGGAACTGTCCTCCAAAGCACACGTTGTGAAGTTATTGTGATTCCCTCGCAGGAGCGGACACATGGGGGCAGTGGTGGTCGCTCTCCCCCCTTCCCGTGTTGTCCAATCATCCAATGACAATTGTTCTTGCAACTTTTTCCATTTGACGTGCGGAAATCCCGCCCCCGAAAAACGGCAAAAACGTTTGGAAGAAAACTTCATCATCATCGTGGAGTCATTTTTATGGACTGATAGCCATTCGGCTGGTGGTCCGACCTTTTATCTCATGTTGCACACACCCTTGGGCTCGCAAGGAGAACTATGCCCCATAATCGTTGCCCAATTCTGCTCTGCATATACAAATGAAATTTGATTGAACCCAACAAACTTGGTTGGGTTCGTCAGGGGAATAATTTATAATTTTTCAAAAAAAATTTATTTTATTTTATTTTTATTTTTTTTTTTATTAAATTCGCTCGTTTTCGCTCTTTGGCAATGCGCAAGAGCGGCGTTTGTGTAAATCCACATAGGAAGAATTGAAAGTCTTTGCAACAAAATATCATGGTACACGACACGACACAAGTTCGCACGGAAAATAATCTCCAAAATTTAAAAATTACCTCTTGTTGTGGGGCACTCTCAAAACTCCCTGCCAACCACTAGCCAACGGGCCCTTTCCCTTTGGAATCCCTTTGGAGCTGTATCCCTTGGAATGAAGTTGGGGCTCCCACTTGGAACCCGTCTTAGTGGTTCAGACTGGGATCAGTGCCCCCACTTCGCTGAAGGATGGGAAACGCCAATGCACCATGTTTGATGAGTCCTTTCCCCCAATCAGAAGAGCACCCATTGCACGGTCTGCATGCACTTTCACAACAGCGGCTAGAGCACCCCGAGGCATTGGTTCGATTTGGCTTGGTATAATTGAGTCGTGTGTGATTATCTGAGGTGATGAAACGGAAAAAGAAAAAAGAAAAAAGCAAATAAACGCAGCACGTGAACCTGAACCTGAACTTGAGCTTGTGGAAGCTGTTGTGCTCGTAAAAAGGAAAACACAATCTGCAGGCGTCTGCAAACAATGCCTTCGAAATACTCTTTAAAATTCAGGAGGCTATGTTTCATGCCTCAAATAAAGTTGTGGCGGTAGAATTAATGCACGTGTACATGTAAAAATTGCGACTGTTCAGATTTTCGCTAAAAATCCATGCTGTAGAAATAAAAGATCCTCTTTAATAGCCAAGGTCAAAATCTGACACCTCTGTGACGCTTTGTTGAAATCTGGCTCTTTTATTTCTGCCGCCTGCATAAGAAAAAAAAAAAGAACGAAAAAATTTTCGGAGGCAACAGTTAAATGGGAAAAAGACATGCATGGGTACATTAATTCCACCACCACGGTACACAATTTCTAATTAATGAAGGCACTTCATTTATTCAAATGCATGAGCACACGAGTCAGGGAGAGGCAGAGAGGGGCATAAGCGAGGTAACATGTGTTTTTCCCATTTAACTGTTGCCTCCGAAACTTTCTTTTCTTTCTTTTTGCTCTTATGCAGGCGGTAGAAATCAAAGCATCAAACTGCAACAAGGCTTTCTAGAGGTGTCATTAGTGATGAAAGAGGATTTTGACATTAGTGATGAAAGAGGATCTTTTATTTCTACAGCATGAAGTTTTTGCTAAAATCTCAAGAATGGAAATTTTTCACATGTATGGGAATCTTTTTCCGCCGCCAGCATACAGGAGATGCGAAATTATTGTTCTCGGGGTTAAATGGTTTCAAAAAACGTCCAGAAAATTTCTCGACGGAATAATCTTGCTCTGATATGCAAACTTTATGAACAGGTATCCTTTGAATCCTATCTTGCCTGGTGGCAGCAGGCTTGGAAAAGCTCCTTCCCACGATTTCTGAAAAGAGAGGTCCTTGAAGATCCCCTTCTCATTTCCACGATTTATTTGCGCCGCAGCGTCTGTGTGTGGCTGCAAGGAGGGGTTTTTAATCTGTTCCTCATGGACCGGGTTTTCCCCCCTACCTCCAGCTCGGCGATATGCGCGGACCAGCGTGAACCATGGGATCGTGGTATCCCGGTTCTTGGATTCCCGTTTCTTGGATGGACATGGTAATGGTAATTACAGCATCAGAGTTTGCGTTTTTAACGCAATGAAAGCGCAGGTTCGGTCAAGCCAGGTCGTGGCAGGTCAGGTCAGGTGAGGTTCGGTTAGGTTGGGTTAGGTTAGGTTGGATTAGGTCAGGTTGAGCTGGTATTTTGTTTTGAAGCGGCATTTTCGCTCGCTGAAATGACCAATACCACCTCACCCAAGAAACTGGAATCCAAGAAACGGGCTAGCGCCTTGAGGATAACCTACGAGTTCCGGAAACCAGTCACAGATGCAGACCAGGCCGGTCCATGAGGTCCTTGCTGAGCATGAGCTTGCCATGTGCTAGCGGCCTTAGACGCTCAGTATTATCCTAATAGGATTCTCCCAGAAATAAAATCCGAAATCCTGACGAAAAATACTCGTCGTCTAAGGGCAAATGCTAATAGGAATTTCCTTGGCCACCCACATCGATTTTGCATCAGGAACTTCCTAGAAAAGTTGAGCTTCGTTCAACTTTTCTAGGAAAATCCTGGTTCATTCCCTGCGCCTGCCTGCATGTGAGCAAGCCAGCCGAGCGCCCTTCGCCATTAAAGCACACTCCGGAGGAGAAAGAATTGGCTCTGCATCAGCAGCAGAGTGCACGAAGAAGGGGAAGAAAATATCTTTCTCGCCCCTGCTCTTGTCGTCTTTCTTTGTTGTTTTGTTGCTCCCTCTTTCTTTTTCGTTGAAGTGACTGTGCATCGAAATGAGTTCACTCGCAGTGAATACACTCGCACATGCACCAATGCAGAAGGGTCGGAAAAGGGACGAAATCTTGAAATGTTCAGCCGCGTCCCTCTTGTTGGCAAGGCATGAAGTTTTTGAGCAAGTTAATTACACCTGCAGTCCCATTGCAAGAACAAACATCAATGACAGCTTTTAAAAAATAGGGCCTCTCGGGGTCCCATGATTGTCCGACGAATAAACAAAATAACAGATTTTCAAAAAGATCTTCAAAAAGATAGAATAACAGATTTTCAAAAAGATTCAACAAGATTTTCAAAAATAAATTTGTTTGTGAGAAAACCAAATCAATTATGTTTTTAAATTTTATCTTATCCAATTAATTGATTGATCATTCGATAAATTATTGAATCAAAGTCGAAAAAACAAATCGACATAATTTTTATTTGAGCAGGGCACCTTTGACCCAAACATTTTGAACCTTATTAAAAAAATGCAGGGGTCGTTAAAAGGGGGACACAATTATTGCACTATCGCAGGGAAACATTTTCAGAAAAACTCCGTACTCTTAGCCGTGCAATTGTGTCCCACATTTGGCGCCAGCATCCGGCACAGGTGTGCCTTTTCACTGTCGAGAAGTCGGTTAGGTCAGGTTCGGTTGGGTTAGATAAGTTTGGGTTGAGTAAGGAAAATTGGCTAGGTTGGGTTCGGAGGTACGTTGTAAAACACTCACCGAGCCACACCTAGCCACACCGATCCACACCGAGCCACACCGAGCCAAAACATACACACACCGAGCCACACCGAGCCAAAACATACACACACCGAGCCAAAACATACACACACCGAGCCACACCGATCCACACCGAGCCAAAACATACACACACCGAGCCACACCGAGCCAAAACATACACACACCGAGTCACACCGAGCCACACCGAGCAACACCGAGCCAAAACATACACACACCGACCCACACCGAGCCAAAACATACACACACCGAGCTACACCCGGCCAAAACCATACACCACCGACCACCCGAGCCAAAACATACACACACCGAGCCACACCGAGCCACACCGAGCCAAAACATACACACACCGAGCCACACCACCAAATACCAACACCGAGCCAAAAACACACAACCGAGCCAAACATACCCCGAGCCACACCGACCAAACATCACCGCCGGCCACACCGATCCACACCGAGCCACACCGACCAAAACATACACAACCGAGCCACACCAGCCAAAACATCACACACCGGCCAAAACTTACACACCACCAGCCAAAAACACAACACCGAGCCACACCGAGCCAAAACATACACTCGCCGAGCCACACCGATCCACACCGAGCCAAAACATACACACACCGAGCCACACCGAGCCAAAACATACACACACCGAGCCACACCGAGCCTCGGTGTGTGTATGTTTTGGCTCGGTGTGGCTCGGTGGGCTCGGTGTGGCTCGGTGTGGCTCGGTGTGTGCATGTTTTGACTCGGTGTGGCTCAGTGGGGCTCGGTGTGGCTCGGTATGTGTATGATTTGGCTCGGTGGGGCTCGATGTGACTCGGTGTGTGTATGTTTTGGCTCGGTGTGGCTCGGTGTGTGTATGTTTTGGCTCGGTGTGGCTCGGTGTGTGTATGTTTTGGCTCGGTGTGGCTCGGTGTGTGTGTTTTGGTTCGGTGTGGCTCGGTGAGTGTTTTACAACGTACCGGGTTGGGTTCTCTGTGCAGTGCAATTGAACTCTTACTTGAAGCAACCTGTGGACCTATAACCCAACCCAATCTCACCTGACCCGAAGTGTCTCACTCGTAAACAACTTTAAAGTAAATTCCAAACTTGATGTCCTCTGCGCGGTTGCTCAAAAGCGCCATACCACACTTTGTCATTGAACATCATTGTAACAGAAGCAATGGAATGCGCTTTCTTAGTCCAATTGTATTGTTTACCATAGATTTTAGTATGAAATGAAAAAGTTGAATGCAACTAGGTAGAATTTCAATTTCAAAAGGCCCCCTTTTCCCCGATTTGCCAAGCGGTTGTCATTGATCCAGGTGGAAAATTGATTTTCTTGATTGGCCTTCCGTGTTTTCGTGGGCCAGATTCCGTATTTGGTGCCAGAAAACGTTGAAACAAATGCTTCCGCCAATTGTGAAAAATTGAGCTGGAATTTGGACATCCCTGGCTTCATTGGCGACGTTTCATTTTAAAATCCAGAGGACATCATGTTTGGAATGGACTGTAAACAACTAAACTCCATATTTTTTGGAGATTTTTGGAGATTTTTTTGGAACAGGACGGAGCATGCGTCGCTATCTATAGCACCTAAAAAGATTCGGTTTTGCCCAATCTGGCTCAATCCAGCCCAATCCATAGACTGACCAGACGCAAACACCTGATCGGTTTCCTACTGGTTTTCTCCAGCAGAACTCTTTTCTCTTTTTCTTGTGAATTTGACAAAAAGGTGCTAGTTTGCTGTCGGAATGCTCAACCAGTATTCCAGAGCCAAGTTTCACCGTCAGTTCCATGATAAAGTGGAAACGCGCATGGGGCCATTCCGGCTGCGTCAACCAAGACCACTATCGCTTTCATTTTGCTCACATGCAGGCGCAGTTTCCTCCGCACAGCAACACATGTTAGTTCGTTTCAAAATAAAACAAAAGTCTCCCCTCCAGCTGCCCGGAAAAGTGAAAAAGACCGGCGAAAGGACTCCAACCAAAACCAGACACAACGGGCTTCATACTGCTGACAGTTCCCCCATATTCGACACATGCGTTTTTACTTCCAGACCGACTTTAGGAAGTTCCTAACGAGCCCTTACACGGGAAGGAGAACATCCTTTCTGGGAACTTCCCAATGGAAACTTCCCATGGAAAAATACTAACGGCAAAAAGGAAAAATCCTGACCGTCTAAGGCCGCTATGCCACATAGCAACCAATATGAGCTTGTATTAAGCTCTCTAGAATCGTGAAATGTAAGCAAAATGACACCGAAAATAAACCCTGCAGAATAAACACATTTGGACAGGGATGCGATGTTGCCTCTTTGCCGCCACATGCGGGTGAGTCCTTTAGGGATGCTCTACAGTTATCTGCATGCGTGTGCTCATGGAAGGTATATAAACGCTATCTGAGCATGCCTACAGTTCTTTCCATTACCGGCTATACACAGCCTCTTTAATTTGTCTGTAATAGGCTACTGCTCATCGCATCACTTTCTGCCTCGGAAAAAACAACAGTCAATTGTTGGTTTGTGCAGCGAACAAGCAAAGAATTGACAGAACAGGAGAACAGCAGTGACACATGTGTAAAGTGGCGGCAGAAAAAGATTACTCATACATGTGTTTTTCCCATTTAACTGTTGCCTCCGAAACTTTTTTTTTCTTTCTTTTTACTCTTATGCATTTGGTAGAAATTAAAGCGCCAAATTGCAACGGAGCTTTCTAGAGGTGTCAGATTTTGACATTAGTGATGAAAGAGGATCTTTTATTTCTACAGCATGGAGTTTTTGCTAAAATCTCAAGAATGGAAATTTTTCACATGTATGCATGGGTAGTCTTTTTCCGCCGCCAGTATACAGCCACGGAAACAAGAATGATTCCCATGATCCAATACAAGCACTTATTTGTTTATTTATTTATTTATTTCAGCAAAAAGACAGCAACAAGGAATTGGTCGCTGTTAAAACATGCATGCAACGAGGCAGTTTGTCAAATTAATAAAGAATTGTAACTTGTATTAAGGGAGTCATTAATTTTTGTGTGCTGTACATACTCCAAAACAATAAGACATCCAGAGATGCGATGAGGGGTGGAAGGGAACAGTTCGGTCTTTCGCCACTGCACTGCGCTGTTGTACCTATGCTGTGGTTTGGCGCTGTTTTCCACTCTGATCGGCTTCTTTCACCATTGCTCGCTTGCTCACTGCGGATTTTTCATGAAGCTCTGCTTGTGGCTGGCGCTGCGATCGCTTCCCTTTGGCAACAAGTTCCTCGACTTATTTCTCAAACGCTATGCTTTCGTGCGCCAAAAGCGCATGCAAAGTCCAATCAAGGAATCGACTTTTTTGTCCTATGCGCGCCGGATTAACTTCTGTTCGCAAGATGGAACCGTTGAAGCAAGCTCTTTCCCGTCTGGGCCATGAGGAGTCTCATCAGCCAAGGAATGCTTAAATTAACTCAAGATGCTGAGTTGTTAATAGGCGAATAGCAGACCTATGAGCCTATAGATATACGGTAGCGTCATCTAAATTTCAAATGTGTTAAAATATTCACGGACTTCGGCGTTGAAAGCTGAAGGATTTATTAACACTTTCCCCCTTTCTTATTTTGTGTGCGCTTCATAAGCATTGCGGACGGCTCAAGTTCACTTCATCGACCTGGCAACCAAAGGCGATGATAGGATCTTGTTTACGGGGGGGGGTAACATACAATACCGCCCTATACTTGTTGATAAGGGGGCAACCCCAAAAATAAACGATTCAATTCAATTCAATACCAGAGACGCAGGAGCCCCCCGACGCACCGGAGTTGTTTTTACTACCGGAAAAACTCGAACTGCAATTGCTCCGTAACTACCGGAGCCTATTGCCACCGGAACCACAGTTGCCAACCATAAGAACCGGTTCGGGTGGCTCCGGTGGTTCGGGTCGCAGGGCGGTATTCAAAACTGTTAAAACCACGGGGGCTCAGACTGTTAAGGTGATACTGACTTATTGGGCGTTGTGGGCCTTTTTCCAGATATTAGGCATCGCCCACCGGAAGAAAAAGTCAATTAGGGATCGCGAAAGGGGTAGGCGCATGCATGTTTTGTGTGCGTTTATGAAAAATAAAAAAAAAATAACATTTGCGATTTATAGGGGATTGAAGCCCCCTGTGCCCCCGTTGGGATCGCCATTGCTGGTAACGCTTCGATTTCGTTTTTGGTTTATTGGTTTGGTTTCGAAGATGTTTGCATTGCATCTCGCGGTGAACTCGTGCAACTTCCGATGCGAACTTCGTTAGCTATGTCCATGCGACGTTACACGTAAACTTCAAAGTTTCCATGTTGACCGAAAGATGGTCGTTCTCAAGGACTGGTGATAGGAGTAATTTGGTATGTAACCAATGTCCGAAACGCTGATTTAAGGGTAACAGTTTACAATACCGCCCTACCACCCGAACCACCGGAACCACCCGAACCACCGGAGCCGTTTTTCCCACCGGAGCCACCCGAACCGGCTCCGGTGTTCGCCACTGTGGTTCGGGTGGAAAACCCCGTTCGTGTGGCTGCGGTGATACAACAGCTCCGGTGGTTTCGGTGGATTCATGGTTCGAGTGGCTACTTGTTAAAAGCGGCTCCGGTGGTTCAGTGGCTCCGGTGGTTCGGGTGATATACCGCCGAGAATGAGTTTAAGAAATGAGTACGCGCTTGGGCACTTTTTCATCAACTCCGCGTGTTAGTTCCGACCCTCCAAAAACGGGGAAAAAATGCCCAGAATGACCCTGGCGGGGGCGGCTATAGCACGCCATAGACTGAAGGCATTTTAAAATTTGGGGTGCATTTTTGGTGAAATATTCGTGTTTTTTGCCAAATTTCCCAACGGTGCGAGCAAAAGCATGAATGAATGAATCGTTTATTTTTGGGGGTTGCCCCCTTGTCAACGTTATACAATTATTACAACAAACAGAGAGAAAGGCAAAATTATATCCGAAAACAAACAAAAATAGGTATGCAATCGCTAAGTATTTAGCAGCAGAAACCATGAAAAATAGCATAAAACCTGACATTGAATCAAGAGAAATAATCAGATAGACGTTGTTGAAAAATAGGAATGCTTAAAGGGAGATTGAAGGTGGATGCTGGCAATTGATTCCACTCAGCTATAGTTCCAGGGAATAAAGAAAATTTCCCAGCGTCCTTTTCGAAATTTAGCAACCTGATTTTATAATTATGGTCACGACGAGAATAATAATGTGGCTGCTTCACATGGACCAACAACTCACCCCATCCACCAACATTGGATACAATCAAAAATAGTGCAAGCAACCTGGCCACTTTCCTGCGATTTGGCATATGCCAGGTGGGAAGCGAGCTTCTTGGGCTTTCTCGTCACGGGGTAGTCGCCCCCAGCCCCCGAAATCAAGCCCCTGAAATGTTGATGGGAAAGCAAAAAAAAAAACTTCAAGAGATTGCGAGAAGGGATAGAGTTTAACGTTAGGCCTTTCCGAAGGGTGGAGTCATTAAAATTCCGCTTGAACTCGCGGCAGCCCATTAGAGTTGTGCCATGTGGATATAAGAACTTGTAATTAAAGAAAAGGCGGGATTGGATGCGCAGGACGAATAAGCTTTGATGACGACTGCCGAAGCTGACAGCATTTTGAAATTTATGGGAACCAGTGCAATTGCACACGCAACTTACCAAAAGTTTTCGTTGTTATTGTGTTTACTCGGGCGTTATTTGAATCAATAGCAACATGTGCGCCTCAAAACATCATGACACTCGTGTAAGACGTGAAGTTGGATCAAGGCCCAGAAATTAGATGGCCCACACACTTCGCCATAAACCTTTAAAATTTATCCGATACGCTGTATACAGGACTTTTAGTTCACTGAAAAATGCAAGGTCCCTTTTTCGCCAAAACTCTTCAGGCACAGTATAAGAAATTCCAGAGACCGGACAACGAGGAGTCCAAGAAACATAATTCGCGCTTCTGTCGGATCGTGGGTTGTGAGTTCTAATCCCAGTGGTACTATATTTTCTCATAATTTTATAAAAATGAAGAAATTTTTAGAACAATGTTTTTCGGAAGAGCATATACCTTCGAGCAGATTGTCGTGTCTTGTGGGTCGTTATGCTGAAATATTTCTGCCATTGTGGCCAGATTTTAATCGGGGGAAGCCTTGGGTGCGTTGTCTTTTCGAACATATGTTGGAGACATTTTGAAGGCGGAGTATCCATGCTAACACAGGGGCCATCTAATTTCAACAGGGCTTGAGGCAAATTCACACCTTACACGAGTGTCATGATGTTTTGCAGCACAAAACGCCATGTATTCTACAAATGGACCCTGAAACAACGAGCTCCTATGTTCGAAAACGTTTGATGGGACTTCCTTGTAAAATATGGAATAGCAATTCCCACGGTTATTCGATTTTTCTAAAGAAGGAATATGCAAAATTACCATGAAATGGCGAGCCCCGTTTAAAGCGATAATGAAAACTGGATCAGATAGCTTCTTATCCAAATTGTTTCTCATCTGATGCCTTCGCTTGCTGTGGCGATAAAAATCATATGAGCTACGAGGAAAAGCAAGTTTTCTTTCCTTCCGTTGATTTGCCGCCAGTACAGATATGATATTAATTGTGTTCGTGAACACTTTTCAATTTTCTTTACTAAAGCCTTTTGAATGAACTCTTACAATACAGGAAAAGCAGCGGCGGAATTAATGTGTGTCCATTCAAGTAAAAATTGCGACTCTTCAGATTTTGGTAAAAATTCCATGCTGTAGAAATCAAAGATCCTCTTTTATAACCGAGGAAAAAGTCTGACATCTCCAGATTTGTGGCTTTGTTGAAATCTGATGCATGCCGCCTGAAAAAGCCGCGTCAGAATGGACAGATTTTCGTCGGCAGACTTTTTCAGATCGTCTGTTCAAAACAGATTGTCACTCGAAACAATGGGCATTGAAAATTGTCTAATGTTCTCTTTTGCACACAATTGGGAGTGACAATCTTTTTTGGACAGACGATCTGAAAAAGTCAGCCGACGAAAATCTGTTCATTCTGACGCGGCTTAAGTGGAAAAAGAAAATAAAAAAAGTTTCGCAGGCAACAGTTATAAATCGGAAAAACACTGAATTAAACACATTAATGAAAAAAAACACATTAATTCCGCCACACTATACCCATCTGTTTTGTATTGCGATGCACAGGGCTCTCATTTCAGATTTTAGCATGCAGAGGTGGCTTAAAGGAAGGCTTAAAGGATCTGGGCACAGATGCTGCACAAAATTTGAAACTGTCGCTACCAAAATTTGCACAAAATTTGAACGTCACAAAAATTGACGTTCGACATAATCGTTGAGATTTATTTAAAATAAAAATAAAAATAAAGAAAATAAAAATAAATAAAAATTTCAAAATTTCTTCACTTTCCACAATGCGCACAGTAGGGACATGTTTTAGCTGGCGGCAGGCGGCAGGTGGCTGGGTGGCAGGTGGATGGGTGGCAGGTGGTTGGGTGGCAGGTATGCTGGCCGGCAGGTGGGCAAGTGGCGTTGGCAGCAGGTGGGTGGAAGGCATGTGGCTATGGGTGGCAGGTGGCTGGATGGCAGATAGAAGGGTGGAAGAGGGCATCAGGTGGCTTTTGCAGGTGGCCGGGCGGCATGCGGCTGGGTGGTGGGTGGCTGGGTGGCAGGTAGAAGTGTGGCAGATGGCCAGGTGGCTACGTGGTAGGGGGAGGGGTGACAGTCGGCTATAGGTGGCTGGGTGGTAGGTGGACGGGTGGCAGGTGGCTGGGAATAACCATCAGTTGCCGTTTTGCCTGCACCCTCATATGGTCGCAGGCCACCAAAGATGGATTAGCGGTGGTAGCCCAACTCGTATAGCGGAGTTCGAAGGGAAGATCGCCTCTCCATGGGGCCTGAGGAACTGCGGGAAAAAACAGAATGGCTATATACGGATTAATAGGGATTTTACATGGGGCCGATTTGGCCTTGAAATCATAGGTTTGCCGGTCGTTACCCTCGTCTGGGACGACTTCCCACGATCCCGTGTGGCGCCGTCTGTCTGGCTTGCGGTCGTGAACCCCACAGAGGCAGAGCGGTCGACGCGGTCGCCCACCGGCGCGGTCGTGAACCTGCCCGCCCCCGCCAACACACAAGCGTATTTAACATGGTGCTGTTATACGTATAGCTTCGGGGTTCGCCCGCGAGAGGCAGCCATGGGGATTGAGCGGTAGTTACCCGGTCGGAAGGTAAAGCGAACTGCGCTGTGGAAGCCCAGACATAGCACAGCTTGTGGTTTTACGTGTAACACGTGTTGCTCTTATGCAGCGTGTTCTCGCTGACAGTAAAGACTTTCGTCCCCCTCTGACACGGCAGCATCTTCTGCAACAGATGATTACCCGGCCTCTCAGCATCCGCACATGAGGCAAAGCACACAGGCTGCGGGCCTTTTGTAGAGGCTGCGTAGGTATATGCAGCGTAAAGACACACATGGAATCACAGCGGTAGGTACATCATAATAGTCTGCC
>JASGXE010014162.1:0-11928 GCA_030068105.1 Sinentomon sp. SZTP_YWyxl | reverse complement strand
CACTGCGAGGGGTCAGGGATTGTGTGCTTCGAGGAGTGAAGGATTGTGTGCCCCAAGGAGTGAGAGATTGTGTGCTGAGCAATGAGAGATTGTGCACTGTGAGGGATTATGTGCTCTGGCAGGTGAGGGATTGTAAGCCCTTGAAAAAAGAAATCACAATATTCCAAATCATTCATGCACTTTTAATCAATTCAAATGATTTCTGCTCCTTTAATTAATGATAAATAAACAACAATTATGGTAGATTATGATAAAAATCACGTGAAGCTTTCTCCTAATTAATCATTCTTATATACAATAATGATTACAACCAACAAAGGATATATTATCTTAAATATGAGAACCAAATCATTAGAAGTGTTAATATTTACACAAGTTGATTGTATTGGGGGTCCACGTTGAAAATAAACAAATTTCTCCCAACATAATATGCATGACAGGTGATGAAAACCATTCTTGTAACTGAAAAAAATACAAATATTCTTATAAAAACCCTCACTTGTGTACCACATTCACCTACTCTGCAATAGTATGTGGTGTAAACTCATTCTGCAAATGGGGAAAGGGGGTGGGGGACAACATGCCAACAGTGTACCGCCATTATCGGGATCAGACCCACTGAGCTGAGAGGATGTGGTCCCCCAGATGTCAAAGTACCTTTGAATTCTGCCTTCATTCTGGTTGCAATTTTGTGGTTTGTCTGTAAAAAGTAGCAAAAAAGATTCCTCCAAGAGAGCAAAAAAGAAAGATAGAAAAAGAAGAAGGGACTGTCGCTACTTGCCCCCTGCATAGGCCTGCACCTCCTCGCTGCGAAAAGTGGAGGCACCCTGCATTGAAGAGTTTTGGGGGGGGGGGGGGAATTAAAAATCATACCGCTTTGTAAAAGAGAGCAAAATTAATTTTTTTACAAAATTTTAAAATTCCGACAAACTGTGTCATGGCCAAATGCACAAAATAGGCTCCACCCTTGGAACTATTTAAGGCCAAGCCACACAAAGTGACTTAAGTTTGCCATCATTTGCAACTTGCGGGCAAGACTGCTCCGATCATCAAATGGCATAAATAAGGTTGGATACAGGGACCAAACTCTTAGTTGCCAGGAAAACATATCTTCTTGCTGATTTTTTGTGCAGGAAGCAAAATTTTGCAACAAAAATAACTTAAAATTTAAAATTTCTTTTGCTCGTTGCTGCGGCGCACAGTTTAAGAAACGCTGCTCTAATGCAAATCAACACAGTTCAGAAGAATGTCCGGAGGGGGGGGAGACGAATAAGAATCTGGGCAGCGTGGCTTTAAATATGAAATGGTGTGCATAGATCGTCAAAAAACCACAGCCAGGGTTCCCACAACTAATTGGAATTTCATGCAATTCCCTGACTATTGATGTGATTCCCTTACCCTCCCTGACTGTGGGAACACTGCACTGACCAATGTCACACGGCCCACCATATTACCACAGGAGGAAGTGAATTCCGCTCATTGGTTGTCATGACAGAATGAATACAGACCAACATCCTTATTATTTATCTGGTGTAAGCTTAAATCTGATTATGGCAGCCAAAGCCAGCTAGCCTTGCAACTTCCGTACGGTTGGCTAATGAGTTCCAGACCAATTGGTCAAGCATTTCCGAAATACCATCTAGAGGTGCATAATCTCCTAGTCACAAACCGTGTTGCCTTCCTCTGAAGTAGAGTGGTCTGCCACTGCATCTGTGCTCAAAAATGAAGCTACATTAAAATGCACCAACTGAGCGATCGAAAAAAAAGAACCACACTTCTGTCATTGTCTCAGCGTGCCAACCTGTTTTGGCAAAATGGGAGAGGGGGTCCACGACAATTACAAAATGAGAATAAGCATGCGATCCCAAAACTCTCGAGAAAAAAAATAAAACTCAACAAACAAGCCAAGACGGTATAGCCAACTACAAAGAGAGGTGAACAAAGCAACACATCAACTGGAACACTCCAGAGGCACTTAGAATGATACGAAGCACGCTGACAAAAAGCGACAGTTTCAGTAGCAAAAAAGTGATCCGTTTGCACAGACATTCAAGAAGCACACAGTGGGCAACTTTAGGGTGCAATCCATCCTGTTCACAAGGTTCATAGGAAGCTTGTTTTTTTGTGCCACCTTCTCTGCGGCCTTCTCCCAAAAGCAGGTGGTAGCCCGTACAATGAAAAAGATTGTATGTTAGGTGGCAGAACTGGTTAAAAGTGAAAAAAACAATCACTCAGTAACAATAAGATCAAAGTGTGCCAATCAAAATGCCCGTTACACATTAGTGCCATGTTCATAACTGTTCAATTGTTCAAATTATGCAAATTCACGGAAATTTCTGTGTAGGAGCAAACGTTAAGACGTTAGAATGGTACGGAAGCACCCGGGAGAAAAGTGAGCAATTCACATTTGACCAGAATGACAAAATCAAGGCCCCAAAAAGGTTTGTTTGCCTACCGTTACAATGCACCGTTTCGTTTCGTTTTTTATTCAGCCGCAATGGGTTGAAATGAAAATAGCAGGATGGAATCAAAAGATTCCGATTTGTGACTTTTTCCGAACAGTGCAAATGGACCACCATTGTGTAACCCGCTCTGGAAAACAGGGTAAAAGTCGGAGAACATCAAAGTTGGATGCTGGTTCTGCAAGGGAAATTAACGTGTTGGTGAAAGTTTCAGTCCAGTGCTTGCCTGCACCAAGATTGACCACACCACACACTGTGCTCGTTTAAAAATGCTCTCGCAGAGTACAAAACTGAGAGTTCGGTTTTCCTGAAATTGTTTTTTTGTTTTTTAGTGTCAGAGCAGTAAACCCTCACAGAGAATCAACTGAATCGTGAGAGGGATCACTCCGCACTGGCCTCTTCTGTCCTCCACAAAGTGAGCAGGTTTTTCTTGGCAGACCGGGCGGGGAAAAAAGAGTGCAAAGCACGTCGCTTTCGGACTTGCAGGAGAGCCATCTCACAGGATTAAAAAATTACACTTTGAGACATGGAACAGTGAAGAGGAAGGCTGGCTAGTTTTTCTTTTCTGCCTGATGACATTTAACAGGGTTCTCTCCATCACATCTCCGGACTTGAAACCCGGCATCTCATAAAATTGAAATTGGGAAAACGGCACAAAAATGATTCCATCTTCTTGTTCCCCCCATTCGTTCACAATCCCAGCTTCAAAACGGCAGCGGTTTTCATATCACAAAGAAATGACCCTCAAAATTGTGAAATCCCTAACATGACAATACAAAAAGGTCACTTTTTTGTGATGTCATTTTTTGGATTTAACAATTTAAGTGGTCTGTGTGAGTGACTAAGGAAGTTCATCGCATTTGACATTTACTTTTGCATTTTTTACTATGTCTGAATTTTGCCCTGAATTTGCATTCACAAAAAAAAATGGGAGGGAATCCTCACCGAAGTTGTCCCGGATTTCCTTCGTGCTTCTTTGTGTTTGTTGTTTACTGTTTCACGAATAAAGCAGCTCTCTTTCTTTCTTTCCGTTCCCTTTCTCGACCATATCACGGCCATCACACATGCAACCTTTTTCATCCTGACACACTTCTCCATTTATGCAGCTCCATGAAACCACAGGTGGCGCAAAAAATAAACTCCCCATAATTTTAATTCGTTTCACAATTTTGCTTTTGTACAATAATTATTCAAAGCAAAACAACAGCATACTAAAAACAACATGTCTAGCTAAATGGCTCGGAATGCAAACACAGTCACGGTAAAAAAATTCAATACTCTAGGTTCTTCTTGATAAGAAATTGTGCAAAGGGGCTGGGCTGGATGGGGAGCAGAAGGAAAAAAGTCACCTATTTTGAGAATACTTTTTTTCGCTCACTGATAAAAGACACTGGATTGGTTTTCAGGGTTCCCACTTGGATTTTCCGAAGATGGCATCTCAGTGCCACGGTGGCAGCATTCTGCCATTGGGCACTTTTGTGGCTCGGGGTCACCTGTTGAATCTTGGGCAGCAGTCTCAGAGTGGTTCCAATGGCAGAACCACTGAAAGGGGGTTTGGGGGAAAGCATCCACCAAAGTACACGTAGAGCTGGGCAGGCCTCAGGCCTCCCACAAATAAACAGCAACAAATAACTTCAACTTCTTCAAAGAAAGACCAAAAGCAACAAATTTGGTCAAAAAACTCCAGGAGACAAAATTCAAAAGTCCAGGGCAAAAATCCCGAACATTCGAGGACTGGTGGAAACCCCGTTTCTTCTTCATTCCCATACCAATTGTTTCTTGCTCAACCAGTTCTCACCAACCCTACAGAGCTGGGGTAATAAGCCAATTCAACTCCAGAGTGTAGGGTTCAAGAGCCAGCATCCAGTTCTTGTGTGGGGTGAAAACCAGCCAGAAGAACAGGTATCTCCATGTAAAAAGTACATTCCCAGGATACTCCAGGACGAGTGGGAACCCTGTTTTTTCATTCATGCAGCAACTGTTTCTCTTTTCACCAGTTATCGAATAAGGTTGATAAGCCAGCTATCAGTTAGTGTGTGGGGTGAAAACCAGCTGGAAGAACAGTTACCTCCAGGGAAAATTACTTTTCCGCTCAAGAACCAAGCTACCGAATGTTGTTGGGCAGAAGGGTGTTCGTTCATCTTTCTGTGCTGGCAACTGTATCTATTGCCAGGTTTCCGACGGGAAATTGTTGACTTCTACTTGGTCCTGAATTTTATTTCCGTCTTTCAGATATGACAACCTGATCCTCATTCGAAGCTGGGACTGAAAAGAAAATGACGATTCAAATCACAGGATGAAGCAAAATGACAATACAGCAAACCCCCGAGAAGAAATGTGGGCACTTGGAAGTGCACAAAGAAACGTGAGACTTCTTGCAGGTCGAATTTCATTTTTTTCACAGGCTTGTGTGGGAATGTTTGAAAATCACAGTTTGCTGAAATGCCAAAAGCTGACAGATCTTGGAAAAACTGAATCAGCATTTTGGCCAGGACATACGTAAACAATTTGTTACTGCCGATCTTTCCCCATGTACTCCATCATCCCCAGACGCGCAATCAAAAAATGCTCCAAAAACATCAATGCAGAAAAGGCAACGTTTCACTTCTGCAACATGGAGCTTCTTCATGCAAACAGAAAAATAATGAGAAATGAAATGTCATGAGACTCCGAGATGAGTCTCAATCTGACAGTATTTCAATCAAAGTGATTTTCCAGGTTTGCATGAAAAAGTGCCACATTTTGGAAGTGAAAAGCTGTGCTTTCGCGGAAAAATTACAATGAACGGGCTGGCCTTGGGTGGGATCCTTTCTCTCATCATTTCTATGACGTTCCCTCCATGATTAGTCCTCAACTCTAGCTGGGGAAGGGAATAGTGTACAGTTCAATTCAATGAGTGTTGCCAGAGCTATTTCATTCCGGCACACTTTTCTTTTTTAAGGCATTGTTACGTAGCCATGTCATTACCGGCTGATTGGTACAATCAATCGGTAATGACATGGAATGACAAAAAACATGCCTGGAATGGAAATGGTATGACAAAAAACATGCCTTACAAAAAGAGAATACTGCCGGAAAATATGATTTCTGCAATCGTCCTGGCAAAATTCTTTGTATTGAACTTGTACATCAAGTCGAAATGTCTCTAGCAAAAGCGTGGTGAATAATTTCAACACAAAATAAAAAGGAGCCCTTATTTTATTATTTTTTATAACTGTATACATTGACATTACACAGCAGGAGTAAACTGGTTGGAACTGTGAGACATGCGTCCACAAACCCAATGGCAACATGTCTCATGACGAATGGTTTTGATGGCTGCAGAGGGCATTTCAAATTTGATGCTGGTCCACCTTCCAGCATCAAATTTCAAATGTCTCAGGACAGACGTAAAGGCAACAAAACATGGTACATAAGCCTGATAGTGGTGTAGCTTTCGATTTTCTCATGGTAACACTCCAGAAAAGCTCAGGCATGTGTGCTTTATAAAAGCAAGATCCAGCAGGGCATCAATAAAAAAGAATTTAGAAGAAAAAAGAAAAAACGATATTTCAACACGAGTCAACAGGGAGCAGAGTTCTGTGGGAAAGTAACACATCGTCGCAATTTTTAATCGAGATGATGATCACAGCTCTGCATGCGATTATTTTGCTGGGAGTAAACAAGGCAAAGTCGTACGTCTGTTTCCCACGGGAATCCATTTCCTACCAAACTGTGCGGCAAAACCTCATAATGACTTGAGGAGATCCAACTTGACCTGGAAAGAACACAGAAACGGAGGATGGTGGAATGGAGCCAAAGAACGGACACAATGTGGAGACTAGCAGAATGAGTAAGAGTTCTGTTAGCCCTGGTTCTAACTTACTTTGGTTTTGTTGACTATCCTAACAACTTGGCTGATAGTTCTGCCTGGCGAAATGGACGTTGAAGATGGCGCTAACATCTGAAGCTGGAATGACTGAAATTAATTCAAGCAAGAAAAATGCTGAGAGCAGAAAAATCACAAAAGTGAAATTGCAAATGTTCCAGAAAAATAATTCTGCATACAAAATCTGAAAGCGAATATTTGCCGATCACAAAGTTAGAAAATCAGCACCATGCCAAAGTAATGTGCCGGGGATGGCTGCACTTCCATGTGATGGGTGCAAACTTGCACCTATCGTTAAACTCGAACATCATTCCCAGGCATCATTACCATCATTCCCCGAGGTCGAGGGGTAGGTGGCCCAATACGAACGAACACCCTCGAGATTGCTAAATCTCAATGCCGGGAAAATTAATGGTACCATGCATGCAATTTAAATGCAGTTTCGGTAGTCAATTATATTTTTGATTCCGCGACGAAAATGTAGCAAAGTTTTTCCTTTGTAGTCCAACCAAATAGGCCTAAAGGAAAAAAAATCGAAGGTGTTTTTTCTAAGATATATGCAATATTATTGTTGGAGCAAAACTTCTGAAACAGATGTCACAACATGTTGATGAAACACAACACTTTTTTCTTTGTGAAAAAAAAGGACGCACGTAAAGGAAAGTTTTGGAGGCAACACCATTTCTGCCATTTAATTTACGTTAGTGGCTCCATTAATTTTCCCGATGCTGTACACATTTCTGAGAAAGTACATTAGAAACATGTTGATTCACCACAGCAGGTGTTTTAAAAGACTGAATAAATTCGAACACCCAACGTGGTATGGTAAGCACTGGGCACAATCCTCACCTTGGGTACAGCTATTTGCAAAAGAAATTCCGATATATCATTATCAAGGCTCTTGTTGAATACTGTGACATTCGTGATCAAAGTGTCAGAATTATCTCTTGGCAAACCGTCAAAGGCAAAATCTATCCGCAAGACGTCCTTCTCGTAGGCTACCATTGAAGGTGTGGTGTCTAAAGCAGAAGACAAAAAGAAGTTATGGCGTGTAATGTTAAATTTGGACACAAATTCAGCTGTTATCTTGTGTCAACAGGTTGTCTTCTCAAACGAAATAGCATGCAAAATAGAGCATGACACAAACAAGGTAAAAGCACCACCAAAACCATGCTGTTTTGGTGGGTGCCTTTACCTTGTTTGATTTTATGAAGCAATTTTGTGTCGTTTGGTACCATTTTTAAGGGGGACCCAGTTTTGGCAAACGTTTGTCTTTTTCGACTGATTTTGCTCAAATTTTGCACACTTTTTGGAACCAATCTAGACAACTTCTGTGCAAAATTTGAACACTGTAGCTATTCTAGTTTGGCCACAGCAGCCATTTTAGGATAAAAATAAGGCGATGTTCCATCCTGCGCACAGCGATAACCACACGTGTAAGAATGCCCAAATTCGAGTTTATGGGGTAAAAATCCATTCTAAAACTTTTGACAAGGCCCAATTTCTTGTTTTTGGCCCCAGAATTGCGTCACAGGTGATTTTGTCACTCCGCAAGAAAAGCGGTAAATTTTTATGATTTTTTTCTTTTGTCTTGTTTATAACTCGTAATGGAGGGAAAATTGTCAAATGTGGCCTTGTCAGTCATTTTAGAATAGTTTTTTACATTAGTACACCAAATTTGAACATGATCATAAAAATGGCTGAGATATGCAGGCGGAACATAAAAAATGTTGACAAAAGACAAAAAGTTGAGAAAAAATAGCGTCAAAGATCGAGAACATTTTCGTTTTACTGCTGATTTCACCACGAGCGGTAAAAAATGCCTCCAGTCTTCCGCATGCCATTTTTTCTATTGTTTGAATTTGGTTTTCAGTACATTTTCACCATCAAAAAGTGCAATTTCACCATCAGAAATTAGATATTTCAGCGCATCTGGTCCACACATTAAAAAATTGGACAATTTTGCATTTTTTACGAAAAAATTATCGGTCCCCCTTTGCAATTCAATTTGATCCACAGACACACCATGCCTCAGTGACATGTGCATCACAAGATAGAGATGCACACCAAGTGTTGTGAAAGCAGGTACTAATGTTAGGTGCTGCCCAGTAAAGTATGAATGTATTAGGGTGTACCAGAACAAAATAACAATAATAATGGCCTGTGCATCATTCTGATACACACAACACCTGCTGAATGCCATACGCATCACTTGAAATGCACTTGGCTGCACCTTGTTTCATCAAACAAAAATGCTGCTGAAATGCCGTAAATGCGAGGAATGGCGAATGAAAACAATCCATGGGCTCAAATACCAATCTTTGCTCAAGAGTTCGTCACAATGTGTTTCAGGCAACAAAATTAGAAAGCAAATAAACACTCATGAACAGTTTTAAATGTTTCAAACAAGTTAGAAAATGTCACTTTCCGTGACCCAAGAAATTAGAAAATGCCTTTCTAATGGTGGAGAGATAGGTCGCGAGGAATGGAAATTCTCCGTGGTTTTCAGTTGCGGAGATTTGAGTGGGAAGGTCCCCTCGACCTACCTTCGCGTAACAAAATCCCTGCAAATGAAAACCACGGAGGATTTCCATCACTCGCGACCTGTTTCTCCACAGAAAGGGGTGCAAAAAACAACGAAATAGAAACCAACCTGCAAAAAAACCGAAACCCAAATCAGGGTTGGGCAGGCACAGGTTATCCTCCTCCCCTGCTGTGACGGGTCAATGGGTGGATCACTCCCCACAAACCTATTCACCTTGTCCATCTCAAAAACTCATCACATTGTTTGCACACCACTTGTTGTTTTGATGACGAAAAATACTTTGTCGGACAAAAAACTGATATGGGTACTAACTTTTCGTGACACTGACACTGCTGCCTGTTACACCACCAAACAGGTCGTCCACAAGGTCATTCTGGACAACAGACGATGTTGGTCCTTTACTGGTTGGCATTGCTGCCAGGGGTGCCTCACCGAAAAGTGAAGGAGAGTTAAGTCCTCCTGGTGAAGACGACATATTGAGCAAATTATTCAAGGCTGATTGCGGTGATGATGGGGTGTTTACCGAGATGGGTGCCGGGGGCTGTTGCCACGATGGTAAAGTTGAATCTGATGAACTTATCCCGCCTGGAAAAAGAAATGAAAAAATGGCATGGTGATTCAGCATGCAGTGAACCCCAAAGAACCCAGCTCGTTTTCAATTTTTGTTGTTCTCCGGTGCGTTTGGTACAATCCGGGGATATCGCTTCTCTGGATAGGAGAATCGATATCCTTCTACTGACTATGGCCAAGTGTTGGATCATTTTATCTTTGGAAGGAGGTCCGTTTTTTGGCCAGGGGTCAAACTTGAGTCTGTTTCGCCCTGAGACACCACGATCTTGTTACTGACCCACAGTGCCTAATCAATCCCCAAGATACACTGCAATCTTGAAAAGATTTCAAAGGAGACACCCTTCAAGATGGGCGGTGTCACTCACTCGTGGAATGTGGTGCCATCAGTCTCCCCAGGTATCTGACAACAAAGATGACCCAAACAAAGGTCTGAAAAAGTGAAGGACCTTAACAATTCATTTTCGACAGAAATCCCTAGATCGTTGAAAACACATTTCCCAACACCTTTGAAAAAATGCACAAAGTTGTCACCAAAGGTGAGAATCACAAAATTTAAAAATAAAAACACACATCCAAAATTAAAACAAACTGCAATTCCTTTAAGCAAAATCAGAAACACGAGGGTCTTTCATAAGTCTCTTAACAGCCCTGGCTAATTTCGGTTTTGCAGTTCTTTCTTGCAGTGCTGTTTCTCCTTTTTTTCAATCCAGATTGCATTGTGTGCAAATACCGGAAGTACTGAACGCAGAATTAAAGAAGCGAGATGCCCAAGCTGCCATGATTGCCTCAATACTGCTGTGAACTAATCAGGGGTTGTCAAAATACTTTTGAAAGACCTTGAAAAAAAAAATTTGGAAAGGACATCAGTTTTAAAGGAAACAGAGGGAAGATTACCGACCAATGAGATCCAATAAGTCAAGAGCACCACCCCCTCCACCTCCACCTGATCCAAGAATATCACTTCCCTTCGAAGGGGTCGGAAGAACAGTCGTAGTATCGGATGTGATTCTCTTAGCATTGCTTTGATTGTGATTATCATATGTGTCCAAGCCACTGATAAGATCCAACAAGGCATTCTGAGGATCAGAATAAAAAAAAAGATAATATGAATTAGGCGGCAAGCCGTCCGTAAGATTGCTCTCACCAGTGGGTTTGACATTTCCCTGTCCACAGCAGTTGACGTCTTTCATCTTTGTCATGGCCAGCAATTTTTTTCACATTGCCTGACCACCGTGGTCCAACCCACCTTCAGAACAGACTGATCAGAAATTGAGTTACGAAGACTGTTGGTTCTCCTAACCTTTTACTGGCTGGATTTTCAGGAAGAAGGAAGTCCAATCGCCAATCCTATTGCAATTCAATTTTCACGGGGTCATGGTGGTTCTCAGGGTATACTGGCGGCGGAAATCGAGCATCCTACTGCAATCCAATTTCTGACCTGTGGACGGGGCCATGGCGGTTCCCAAGGCACACATTTTGTAGCAACAAACTTACATGGCTCTAGAAATAAAAGATCCATTTCATCACTAATGCCACAGATCTGACAGTCTCCAAGGAAGCCGCTGCAATTTGGCGCTTTAATTTCTACGAAAAGCATAAGAGTAAAAAGAAAGAAAATAGTTTCGTGAGGCAACAGTCAAATGAAAACACATGTATGCTACCTAATCTTTTTCCGTACTTCCACTTGGAATTCAGCACGTTTTTCTAAAGAACGGAATTAATGGGTCTGACCATCAACCAGCGTTCAGTTGCACACCAGACGGAATCATATTGCGTCCTTCAGCAAAAGAGTGGCTTTGGTCGCCACCGTTATCACATTTGTGAGGTGGTTCAACATTTCCAGTCTGTTTCCCGTACCTCCATTAGAAAGTGAGGATCATTCCTCAGAATGAGAAGGTAGAAAGGAGCCCACCCCAACGATGTGCACTCCAAAGGAATTTCAGCACCTTCCTGTTCTTCGTAATGGAGTGCCTTCTGTTGCACAAAAAACCATTCTTCAGTAATCAGCGTGAACATTTGCCGTCCTATATCTGGTGCGCGCAACATGGCTTCGGACAAACAAAGTGAGTATCATTCCTCAGAATCAGGTGAACATCATCATCGAACGCTTCTCGAATGAAAAATATTCAGAACCACATTTGTAAAAAGCGTGGCAAACCTCATTACTCCTCTCAGTGACGGCAGCAGAGGCTTTTCAATCCTCCGACATCGCTTAGCTTCATCCAAATCGTCAAAGGCAGGGCCTCGATCGGACTTCTGATGATTCACCCTGCCACTAATATCACCATTCTCAACGATTTTTGATTTTGATTTGTTCTCAGGAACGGGCATGCGTTCAAGGATGCCCGGCCTAATTTGGTCGTGCTTTCTGAACAGCTGAGCGTATTCGACCCCTCTCTGTTGCAGGTCAACGTGAAGATGACTGCCAAATGAGTCAATCAATGGACGGATTTCACTAAAGAAAGAAACCAGGTCATTAAATG
>JASGXE010014161.1:0-12559 GCA_030068105.1 Sinentomon sp. SZTP_YWyxl | reverse complement strand
AATTAAAAATTTTGCAGCGCAAGTTGCGTTCGGTTGGCTCAAGTGATGCGTTCGCGGCTGTTGTGCGGGTGCTCCGGGTTCGATTCCCGACAAGGGATCATTTTGCAGATTGCATGCTGCAACCGCACAAGTGAACTTTCAGGATCTTGAGGGGCTGTCTTGCATTCTTCATTTTGAACACCCGAAAAAATACAAAAACTGTTTTTGAACACGGAACAGAGAATCCCACCACCAAACACCATTGGAATGAAAATAAAAAAAAATTGCAGAGTTAATCATGCATGTCCAATGCAAAGAAAGCTCCTCCCCAACGGTAAAATTGAAAAAAAAAAAATCTTGCAGAAAAAGTAAAAAGAACGCGAAATTCTTTCGATTCGTGAACGAAAGGACTTAGGCTGGGTTCACACAGGCGATTTTATTCCGCCGCGTCTCGTCGCGTCTCGCCACTGCGTTGCGAAAGCAATGTTGTTTAAATGAGGCTGTTCATATTGGCGTTTTTTTTCCGCCGCGATTTTTTTTCCGCCGTGTTCCGCTGCTTCCCCTCGGCGTCTCGCCACGACGAGCGTTTCGCTCGGTCGTCGAGGGTTGTCAACGTTGCATTGCAGAGAATGGGATTCACAAGATGATGTTCACACAAGCGACAAATCTCGCCGGCGGAATGGCGGCTGCACACTGTGCGACTGATTTTATTCCTCTGTGGGCGTGTGTTTCGGATGTCAGTTTTTCACTCGGCCTTTGTTTGTTTTTTGCGGTTAGGTTGCTCGTATTCGCATCGGTTCGTTATTATTTCGTTTTACTAAAGCCCTTAATAATTCACATGTTTATCCAACGATGGTTTACTTTAATCAATGATTAACCCTATGACTGTGGATTTAATTTCGGAAAATTTTTAAAATTTCAGTCTGCGTATTTCTTTTAGCATATTGGTTCAATTTCAGAAATTTCAAAACTCTTGTTTCTGTAACTTCAGCCTTTCTTTAGTTGACTGAAACCAAAATTTCTCGGGTCCTTCGGAGCTCAGGATATAAGGTGAAATAATTGCCTTCAAGAGATCTTGGCAACAACATTAGATGAATCCAGAAACGTCTGTTTTTTCGCATCGGAGTGGGAAGTACCACAATAAAATCAGTTGCTGTCTCGTTGGAGCCATTCCGAAAAGGACACATCATCCAGTCTCATCACCAACGTATTGACACAAACTCTGGTTGAAGATCTACGTGTATCAGCAGCTTATGAATATGTGCCACATTCAATAGCATCACCAAAAACGTGGCGGAATCGCTGGAACAATTTGAGAAAAAACGCCAGTCGCGGCGAGACGCGGCGGAATAAAAACGCCTGTGTGAACCCAGCCTTAGAGGCGCCTCGGACCGCCTTAACGTCCTGCTAACTTTTTACATTGGTCAGATTGGAGGTGCTGCTAAGGTCCTGCTAAGTCTGAGATGCTGCTAAACTCCTGCCATCGTCCTGCTAATTTAGCAGGATGATTTGAATAAAGAAAATGAAACTTAGCAGGTCGGTTGCAGGACTTTAGCAGCTACTAAGCTTAGCAGGTTGATTTGAATAAGGTCCCAGATGTATAACACCTTCTCTGTCAACCTGATCCAAACAGAAGAGGCTCGTTGATTTGAATAGAACCTGCTGTTCGTTTACAGGCTCTTGTTTGTTACTGCTGTAAACGTGGGACGACTGTGAGTACAGTGGGAAGTAAATTAATTGTGCCATATATACAGGGTAGCCAAAAAGTCCCTGGCCATAGGAAAAACGCAAATTTGTCAAATTTTGTGATCTGAAACTTTTTCTGGCTCTGACATCGGATGTCAAGGCTTTGTTCGGAAATTTTAGCACCGAATAAAGTGGTGTCATCCGTGGTGAGAGTTAGAAAAAGTCACAAATCACAAAATTTGATAAAAACAGTTAATTTAATTTTTTTATATGGCCAAAAAGTTGGGCATCCCTGAATATGCGCATGTTGTTCCGATTACGTTTTGTCAACCGTGGATAGAGCAAGAACGAGTTTTAGTAGATCACCAGATTTGATAAAACATCAAATTTACATTTTTCCTATGGCCAGACTTTTGGGCAACCCTGTAGTTGTATTTTTGTTAAACCTCAAACCCATTGATGTTGGTTTCCCATTGTAATTTGATGCATATTTCCATGCAGGAAAATCCTTTATTTGAAATCATCACATTTCTCACAATTCTTTCAGAAATATCGAAAGAATGACAGGAACTTGTGGTGCAAGATTTTTACTTGGCACTGCACTCTTCCACATGAAATTCTATTGCGATAAAAGTTTCATGGGTTGCACTTTTTGATTCTCGGCAGGGAAGTAATGTATGGAAGAAACCTGAAATTGAAAATTTGCATTCAAAGAGAATTTGCATTCAAAAATTTGCATTCAAAGAGTAACGATTGCCTGAGGCAGAGTAGATGAATTGGTATCCAGTTTCCCATCTACATACGCAGCATACGTGATTTTCATGAGAGAACAGAAGCATAAGATAGTGGGTGCGGTTCGGAGTTCGATGATTTTGACTTTTGAGAGACGTGACCTTCGTCTGTTCTGAGGATGGGACTGTGAATTGATTTCTAAGTCACATCTTCGGAAAGAATCAACCGATGTGGAGAGAAAACAGTCGAACTTGACTTGTAAGAGAAGAATTATTGTGTGACAAATTGTCACGCCTTCTTCAATGCGCTTATCTCATTGTCCAGGTCCTCAATTTTGGAAGTCAGCTGAGATTCGATATTCTCCTTTCGCTTCTCCAGTACCTGAATTTTGATGTTGAATAATCTCTGTAGCACTCTTTTTGAAATTTTGATGAGACATTTTCGTGTTTTGTTGTTTTTCGTATGAATTCCCTCTGTTTGCCAGAGAGTTCCAATTTCCAGCGTTTTCCAGGTGCATGGACACCCACTTTGACCATGGCCAGTGTAAGGGAAATAAAATTGCAATTTTCTTGGCACTTAAGCATAGAAAACCTAACACAAACACAAGTTTGGGTTTACACAAATGCAGAAATGAAAAAGCACACAGACATCGCATGTCATTTTTGATGGAACCCCGTATGCCCTGGCTCCCCATGCCAATGGACTTGGAGACATCCAAAAAAAAAAAAATTCACTGTGTGCATTGAAGAAATTTATTTTCTTATGGTAGTTCAGCATTTCATTAGAATTGTATCGCATATCTAAGGAAGGACAGGTTACCGGCTGATGTCTGACCTCTAGGCTCAAGTGCAGAAAGGAAAAACTAGATAGTCAACATGGTAAAACAGATCTTTTTTTTATTCGGCATTTTTTGTTTCTCCAGTCTTTCAATGCACATTAAAACTGAAAACACAGGAAACGATTAAAATCAATGCTGACTGATAAAATACTAATGGAATAAGATTACATAATTTTTCTTATTTAGCACAAGAAAGAAGGAAAATAAAATATTAAACAAAAGTTCTTTGTTAGAAATTTTAAATGTGTGGTGGTTAGGCCACAAGAATAATGATAAGAATTAAAGATTTGCAATTTGTACTTCTTGCAATCCACAATAATGTTTTTTTTTAGTTTATTTTTTTCAATTGCACAAACACAGTAACATATTAAGAGTACGTGGAATTGTTTATCAGTGTGAATTCAAAGGACAGTTCAGTCCCTTTTGGCTTTTGATTTTGAACACAATGAAAAGGTCGAGTTCTCGAAAACATTTTACAGACAGAGATTACTCACCAGGTGACTGAATACAATGTGGCTTTCCTTAGAAGGTGAAAAAATAAATTAGAAGGAATAGAAGGAATTATCTGGGCAAAGAAATGCTGAAGGAATTCAGCGGGAAAATTATCAGCGGTCAGCAAAACACAAAAAAATGGGCGAAGAAAAAATGTTGGGATTTCAAAAGCAGAAAGGAAATTCACGTCAAGTTCAAAAACATTCAACACCTTTGGTCACACAATGCCAAAATGGCCCAAAACTTGGAGTGCTTGCCTTCGTAGGCAGATTTTTCGTGCTGTCTCCACATGACACAGGTTGCATATGCTTGCAGAAGTGCTGTCCTGGACTTCCTGGCCTGATTCAGCTTTGTACTTCGAAGGACTCAAAGTTCAGAAGTTCTTTCTGTGTAACTGGCCACATTCTACCTGAAGCCACTTCAGGTAGAATGTGAGCCACCTTGAAGTGAATTCCGCACAGCAACCAGAAGTGGAAATACATAGATTTTCTGACTATGTGAACACCTCAAACCATTGGCCATTGTCTTTTAGACTCATTCATGTTTTCACTTTCATTTTAAATGTTTTTTTTTTTTTTAGTTTTTGAAGAATCCTGAAAAGCAATTTTTGCAAATTTTCAATATTTCCGATAAAAAAGTCAACCATGCATTTTAGCCCACCTCTTACAATCATTCACCTGGGAAGCTGTTCTAGAATTCTGCCAAGAACAGAAACCCCTTTCAAACAATGTTTTTGTGAACCCCAGCCAATTATAGAACTAAATTCATATCTAAAGAAAACATTCCGACATCACATCGAGTGAAAAAATAATAAAATCGGGTATACAAACTTACAAATTTCAGAATCGGGTAAACAAACTTGCAAATTCAGTGCTCACGGGGCAAAATCATTGTGACAAAAGTGTGATTGGCCAAATAACACAATGGATTACAAAAATGGCATGGTAGTGCATACGTACGCTGGCCAATCTGCATATCAGCATACAAATCATGTCACAACAAGCTGTCACGACAAAGAGAGAGAAATATTAACAACAAAAGTTGGATATTATTTGTCGAAATATGATAAAAGACGATAACAGAACGAGCAGAATAATTCGACGACAAGATTATAATTTTTCAAATTCCACTCCTTTCAATCTCGTTCTTTTGGTGGTGCCAAATTCCATCATCGCTGCCGAGCTTCCCTCAGAAGAGGTTGACGAGGTCCACCGAATGGCCTCGTCACCTTACGAAGACATCTGTGTTACGGAAGCTTGTGCGATCCCTGCAACATAAAAAAGAAATTCGAAGGTGAGTGTTTGTTGAATTCACATTTCTAATTCATTTTTGCACAGCAAAATAAAACAGCAATGTTACTAGCTTTTCCATTCCTGTTTTGAGTGCTTACGTTTAAGAAAAACGTTCTGGTATCATCGGAACTCAAAAATGTTAGGAAAATCTGAGAATACAACAAAAATTATCCCAAAACGTGTGCAAAAAGCAAATAAGAAGTGTATGCAGCCAAAAGGGCTCCCATATAACATGAATGTTCTAAACGTAACCACTCAATGTTAATTCATCATGATCACGGGAAATGTGGTTTGAAAAGTGTGAGAACTCATTCTGCGAGGCCATCCAGCAGAGTGGCTAGGCCCTGAACAGTAATGGCAGACCTGTCATCATCTCCACCTTGGTCTCCGTTCAGAGGAAAAATTCAGGAAGCAATGCTCCAACATCCAAGGGTGTGGCAATGCTGTTTTTGCTGCTCACTCTCAAGTCATCTCATCTCTGAGCACACAACTGAGGAAGAGTAATTCAAGTGCAATGAAATGTGTGACATACAAGTTTCAGTGAAACGTTTACTGTTAACATCATTTGAGGAAAATATTACAAAATCATTGCAAAAAGTCGATTGCAAGCCAAAGTGTCCAACTTACTTCAGACTATCGGAATGAGCTTTATACTCCATGATAGTGTTGTGAGGAAGATTGAGAACTCTTCTCAAGGTGTCCCTGATTCGAATGGTGGTTGGATGGTCAGAAGAAGTGCGATTCCAGAGTGAGATAATGTCCTCCTAAATAGCAAAAAATTGTTGGAATTGATGCGATTAATGCAAAGCTTCGCCAATACCAAACTGAGGGTTACTTACTGGAGAAAAAAGTCCAAGTTGAACAACAGGCATGAAATGACAGGTAGGACCAGAAAGTGCGAGTCCACAAGTGAAATAAAATATTATTTTGAGTAGCAAAGCAAAAGGGATGCAAGTAGTGCTTCCTGTTGAGAACTGCACACGACCCATTTGGACCACTATCCCATGATGGAGAGTGCTCCGTACTAGCATTTATCCGAGGTTGCAGGAATAATTTTTAGCATTGAAGTGAATGGAAAAAATTATACCCGCAACCTCGGATTAGCGCTATTCCGGAGCATTTCTCCCGGAGTTCAAAATGGTTGTTTACTAGAACCACATTCACAAGTTTTTCAGGTTTGATTTTGAGTTTACCTCGACGTTTTGACACCATCACAGTCCAAATGTCACCGATTTGCTCTGGTGATGGTATCAATATGATCCCTGAGCGAACAAAAATCATTAACTTATGTGATAGATCGATAGATCATGAAGAACAAGAACTCTGAAATATTTTCAGATTCGTGTCGTTTACCCAAATTGTTCCTGAAATTTTCTTAACACGGTAAAAATAATTCACTCAGCATATTGTTAAAAATAATCTCAAAAATAAGCAACCTGAAATCGGATGGAAATGACAGCTCCACATATCTCTTCGCCGACCATGAACTGCTCCCCAAGCATTGCCAGGATCAGATTTTCCCAGCATCTTGATGATAGGCCCTTTCTCAGGCGGACAATCCACTTGCCTCCTTTGCGGTTGGCAGAGTCCTGGAGGTCAAAAACAGTTTTTTCCATTTTGTGTACATGATCAGGACCAGCATAGAAAACAGAATAAACATGCAGAAATATGGAACCTCCTTTTTCCAAATACACAAGCCTAATTTTGTCCTTTCGGGATGAGCCTAGATGTTTGTCAATAACCAATTTTTCCAAGTCGAGACTTTCCCACATCAAAGAAAATGCAAATACTATTTTGTTTCTTTATCATTTCAAGTGATTTGAGGATAACCATATATTAAGAATATATGGTTAGTGCACTGCTGGCTCCCTCTGTTGAATGAGTTTGCGGAATTTAAAAACTTCCGCTAGGTGGCAGGTCGATCGCATGATACACAACTTCGCCGCCTTTCAAATGAGATCAGCTCAGTGTGATTTGAAACCCGTTCAGAGTTTGTTTTTGTTTCGGCCCGTTTCATGCGCTGCTTTTAAAATTTTTCTGGTTGTTTTCTTGCGCCAGGATATTCACAATGTGCCTGCACGGAGACAGTTTTTCCCGAAATGAGAAAATGGCAAAAGGAATGAGCTCGGTCTTGAAAGAATTGCAAACTTTGGAATGAAGACGGAGTTTTCTGAAGTGGCAAGCAAACCGCTCAAGAAATCAGTCCGATTCCTTCCCAGACCCTGTCCTTTCCGTGAGGGACATGTTGTCCATTGTTTTTGCAGGTTGCTTCATTGACCACAGGCGGTTGCTGTGGCATTCCATAGGCGCAAACCTTCACCACAAGCTTTCGGTACGGCGTCATGGATTGGCGAAACGAATGAGTTGCACAGGATTGAGCTCCCATTGGCAGAGGGTTTGCGGGCAGGAGGGAAACCTCAGAGCTGAAAACAAAAAAAAAAATGGTGTCTATTTTGGTGCTAATGTTGCGGGTTCCTCCAAAGAGGACACCTTTTCTTCGCCAGAGAGCGAACACGGGACCTGCAAAACGGGCCCGCGACTGATGGACTGCTTCAGGGCGGATTTTTTTTAATCGAGAAGGGGCCGTTGTCACACATGCCACCAAATGATCGTATCACTTTTATTCACAGTCCAGTTCATGGGCGTTTATCCCTCTGAGGCGTTTCGTCCATTGGGCCAACTGGACCATGGGCAAGGGACCCGTGCTGAAAGTGGGTCCGTTTTCCGGCTCGAGGAAAAAAAACATTCGGCCGCACGTTTAAAAATTCTCGTTCCAACCTGGCATGTGCGATTGGCTCTCCCAGGTGTGACATTTCGTTTCTGGAATACAACCCAAAACGAACCCTAAATTTTCCCAATTTCTACAACTTTGAGGGGCTCTGCACTCAGACCCACACCAAGGGCTCTGTAACCCAGTCTGGGTTGCGCCCAGATTCTTCACTGAGGCCATGCTCCCTGCAGAAACCTGAAATGATGTCCCTGTGATGGAGCCAAATCGGTGCCCCACCATGGCCTGAAAATTCACAGCCTGCATGCATGCAATGTTGGCGAAAAGACACCCATTGTTGTTGCCCTTTGGTGTTGTTGGCCGAAAATTGAAAAAAAAAAATTGACCCCGATCTGGTCTTGAACCCAGAACCTCTTGCATCCTAATCCAGTGCGATAGCCACTGCGCCATGGTGTCCCACACTTCGTTCTGTTTTTTGCGTTCACATTTAACGATGATGTGGATTGCCTCGCAGAAACGAGGCATGCAGGGATGCCCACGCCGATTCGCTTGTTCTCAGACCTTTGTGCACAGAATTTCCGGAGCAAACGAATTGCAACTTTGTTTGATTGGTTTTGGAATGAAGAAAAAAAATTGAAAACTGAACCTCCGAACACACACGTTTCTGTCCCCATCGGTTCCAGTTGTTTGCTGTGGAAAGCAAGAAATTTGGTACAATGATGCGGGTTGTCCATGACGTTGAGAGGCCCATGATTTTTTTGTCCAAAACCCGCTGTCGTTTCACATTTTCTGACAAGGTTTTCTTCAACGAAAAGTTTTCCAGACCCCCTCGGGGGAGACCCCCTTGTGGGCGACCCCCAGCGGGTCTACACCTTGCATGAAGTTTCGTACACCCTCCAACAAAACCTCTGCGACACCAATTTCGCCCCCAAAATGAACCCTGAAATTTCGTCAGCTTCTGGGGTCTCCGACCCCCAGATCCCCGGCATTTACTCCGCCCCTTGGAACCCCGCTGGGGCGCTACCCCCAGACCCCAATTACTGGGGGGCTCCGACCTCTATAGGTACTCACGTCTGGGATGCGACCAGATCCTTCGCTCAGAGAAGACCACCTCGAAAACGTCACCCCCAAGTTCGAGATTCTGGCAAAAGTTGGTAGGAACTGACTTCCACCTGAGAGTGGAAGGCAAACCTTAGCGAAATTATCAATTCTGAAGGCAGGACGATGTTCAGCGTACATTTTTCCATGAGATCGCAAATTTTTATTCCATTTGCCGCAGAGATATCGCCAGTTTCCAGCGAAGATATTTGAAACTCCATTTGATTCTGTTGTCGGAAACTTCCGACTTTGTGTATCATGCGATCGCCGCGCCTCTTGCGGAATTTGTGAGTTTTCGGGTCCCAGTGCATTAACCATATATATTCTTAATCTATGAGGATAACCCTGTTTTTCCTCCATATTTTTATTTCTTTCTTGTTTTGTTTCGTCAGGACAGGACTCCCGACTGGGCAGGAGAGGACTTAATTTGTCAGGACTGGACAAAAGTTCGGAAAAGTAAAATACAATAGAAAGATATTAGTCTTTCTATAGCATATTCCGCATTGAAAAAAGCCAATCCACTTCTGATCCAATTCTCAGCAAGAAGTGACACAACTGGAGAGCAAATTTTTTTTGTGCTTTGAAAAAAACTCCAATCATAATATCACGTCAAGAATATTGAGTGCAAGTTAGAAATTTTCAATGAAAAGCCATTTGAAGGGCTTTCTACCAAATTCCAAGATGTGATGAAGGCAATTTTATGACAACGGATTAAAATTAGCAAAATTGACAAAGAAAATCACACAAAAATAATTGTAAAAATACCCACCTCCCACAAAGGCTTGATACCATCCTTGAACAGATGGTAATCGCAATGTCCCTGAATGTCAGAAGGACGAAGCAGATGGCAGTAGAATGCCCAGAATTGTTCGACGGAAGCAAATCTGGCAACTTGCTTCAAGTTCTGGTCATAATTCTGCGACGAATTCTGCTTCCCTGGTACCCGTCTGCTAAACCACAGGGTGTAGCAATACTGCAGACGGTGTTCCTGCGGTGACACCTCAATTGGAGGCTGAAATGTGTTGGTATAAAAGTGAACAATAGGCAATTTCTATTGACAGTTTGTGGCTTGAAGACGGATGGGGTCTTTAAATTAGAGCAGTTTGTTTATGGCAAAATATTCCTGCAGCGAAAAAATTAAAATACGAATGTTATCACTGTATCAAAAATAAGCAATCGTAAATGCAAAAAATGTTAGCTGAATCGGGAAAAGAAAAAAGGAGAACTTCCACCGTAATCACAAGTTGAAAAGCAAACATGAGCTGAAAGAATTGATTAGTCTAAAAATTTGCAATTTTTAAAAAAGGCAAAGAACAAATGTAGCAAAAACCAAAGCAAAATTGCCAAGTTTGCCAAAAAGGAAAAACTCAGGTGAATGGGAATGATGGTTGTATGGGAGGTACATTTTAAATAAATTGTTGATTTTTTTGAAAGTGCAAGACAAAATTCTGACCATTCAAGAAGAAAAATTTTGTGCATTGTAAGAAAAAAAATCATTGGCATAGAATTTGAAAAAACAACTGAAAAACAATGTATTGTATCGACATACCAGCTTTTTCCAGAGGTGCCACAACTAATTCGTCAGATTCCTCCGAAACGCTGTCCTCAATGTGGTCCATTGCAAAAACTGTTCCTGGCCTCCAAATCACAAAGCCGAACCCAAAACACTTCTATATTTTCAGGCAAAGCAAGACCAGTACCCCTACCTCGTCTAAGAATAGCTGCTGGGCCTTTTCTATACAAGAGCTAGAACAGCTGATAAGTGATAATTTAAGAAAGAGAGTAAACATGCCATTATAAACACCAAAGCTGACCTATATTGGAAAATGGAACCTCAAGCTGGAAGATTTTCAGTTGCCAGCCACCACAGACAGATCAACAATTTCTCAGGGTCATGACATGACCCCAAAGACAGGGGCAAGCATTATGAAACTCTAAGATTTGTCCCAATAAATAAAAATGTCTGGTGCAAAATTCCAAAGTTGCATGGATTAAAAAAAAAGGAAACTAGATTCTAATGAAGTAGGTAAGAGAGAGGTAAAATCTAAAAATGCACTGTGAATGCAAAATAAGAAATTGAGTTTCAATCTCATCCTAGCTGAAAATAGGTTGCCAATCGTCAGTTGACCATTGGCAACCTCGACCAATCGTTTTTCTTTTTCACTTTGCATATGTTTGTTCGACACGTAAAGCACAGCACAACCAATCAGAATATTACGAATCAACTGAAGCCTTGCTGCTTGCCCAACAACAGGATCAAAGTTTCAGAGATATCATTTATTCAAACTTCTTGGAAGGTTGAAAAATAACAAATGTTCAAAGCAGAGTGACGAAACAGTTTCAGGCAACGGAGAAGTAATCTTGTGGCCTGGCATATTCTCGATGTTCTTTTGAGGAGCAACTGGCTGTTTTGTATTGGAAATAGGAATAACAAACAATTTTTCATTTCCAAGTGGGCATGAAAATCAAGCCAGTGTTATGAAGCATTAGGAGGTTACTGCGTTTATTTTCAGCTGCATGTTTACTGCTGATAAGAAAAATGCTCGAAAGATAAGAATTTCGACAGGCTGTAAAACTGCTGTCAGGCTGCTGATAAACACAATTCGAGTGAAAGCGGAATTTAGACTTGAAAAACTGCTTCGAGCCCACACTGCACTAGAAAAAATTTCGATTGCACTTTTGGTTGCTGATGCTGCAAAGGCAGTAACATGATTATCTGTGGCCTCACGAATGACCTCAAAGAAAAACAGTTGAATGACCCAAATTAAAACTGGCTCTTTTTTAAATATTCTGCAATGCAAAAATTGGAATAAACTTCTGAAATCCTCTGCAAACATTTACTGAAAATACCGTTAACAAACTGCAAGCACATACTGAACATCAAGATCCGAATCTAACTCGCATAATTCCCGGCAGTTTTGCCAACACTAACACAAATTTCAAGCCTGCAACAACTACACGACATACTTACAGAAATTTCAAGACTGCACTTCCAAGTTGCTGTAATATTTGCAGCAACACCAGAACAATGATGGGCTGCGCTGGATTTACAGCAAGAAAACATCTTTTAATTTTACGAAATGTAAAGGGTTGCTCCTGTTGTTTTTACATTGCCATAGAAACAACAGGGTATATTTTCAGTTCAAAACTTTTTTTTGGAGATGCAGGCGATAACGAAGCAATTGGACAGTACGTTACGCAGCATCAAGAAAATAAAGTCTTAAAGCACATATTCCATATGCACCCTTTGTCGTTTAAATTTCCAATATGAGAACATGACAAATGTTCAGGAGGCAGGAGGAAATCAAATATACAGGGCGTTTCTCAAATTATATTGGCCATACTTCGTTTTCACATCGTGGTGGCATTCTGAACAAAAATGTATTAACTTTTTGTCTTCCAGTGTCCATGACGGTGGTCGCCGAAAAAACATGGGACCCCGCACTGTAAACTTCGACATCACTTTGGGTACAGCAAAAATTAAGTGGAAAACAACTTGCAAAATCATGAAAACTCCTGCAGATGCTGGCTTACCCTGGAATGGTGCTTTGTGCAATTTTCTTTATTTATGTTCCCCTGCAGAGGGTTTTCTGCTTTTATTTTTGGTTGATCCAATCCCAGAGAGTGCAGTTTAGTCTTGCCACCGCCATCGGCCCCCTCTCATGTGGCAACAATTGCAAGATTGAGAGAGACAGACAGAAACTAAAATGTGGT
>JASGXE010014160.1:0-11445 GCA_030068105.1 Sinentomon sp. SZTP_YWyxl | reverse complement strand
GAAGTAGTTGAAATTATTGGACAAAATATCCCCCAGAAATTTCAACCAATGGCATGCTTTGTAGTCGCTGGTCATTTCTTGTAATCAATGAACTGCCTTGGATTCATCTTGGACTCAATAATTCGGAATGCTGCTGTGTATGGAAATATGCTCAGTTCGGAGAGTACCTAACTAACTTCTTTGATACATACTTGTTTGGTGCGGCACGTTTCGGCTCTGATTAGAATGCAAGATACGGATAGATACTCGGACAATGAAACAAGCTTTTCTGTAGAAAAGTTAAAAACTTTGGAACACTTACAGCGGAGAGATCAATGCGGGGTTAACGCTAACTCCGAGCAGCGAGTTAAATTTTTCCATTTACTTCAATGGAAAAAATTTACCTCGCAGCTCGGAGTTAGCGTTAACCCCGCATTGATCTCTCCGCTGTTTATAAAGAAACAAGCTTGCGTTCTTGCACGGTATTTTTCTCTTTCCACTGAGATGAAATTTGGGAAGGGTAACATTTTCAACGTAGAAAATTTGAGATATCCATAGTCGAGATCATAGAAACATTTTCGCACAATCATAATAACGTACTCGAAAATGGAGAACAAGTTTTTTTCTATAATTTTTGCACAATTCGCACATCGTGAAAAAAGTTCAACACAAATTCGAATTGTTTCTTTTCGGCATCCATAATTTACACTGAAAGTCTCCGGATGATATCCGTTCAATCGCCAACACATCTATCTTTGGAAATAACACTTTACATCGTTTTCTTGGATTGGATTTCACGTAATTTGTAGGCCATCGTTTGCTTAATGGCCGTTGCTTCCACAGATGGATATGTATCTCTTACAAAACCTGCACGGAGCAAATTACAATCAACTACAATAAAAAACTTCATGATAGAAAAAGGTGAGATGCGACGGAAATAGATTTTGTGCCTAGAACAGCATGAACGTGGGGATCACTGGGTACACTCTTCATCAAAGCGGAAGTGCAGGTCTAGCACACTGTGCACGTGTAACAGGCCATGGAATTTCACAGGGAAGGAGAAAAGAAAAATCGTTCGGGCAAAATGGCTGAACCTTCGCCACAGAATTCAGAGTTGTTCAAACATTTTTTTAGAAAAAACTTCGTTTTTGCCTATGCAGAGTGGTCGTAAATTACTTGATGGGTGTGTTCCTCATGTACGTAGGAATCAAACTTTTCAGTGACAAAAGTCTATCCGACCCCCGTCACATCCGACCCCCGTCAGTCACATCACACATGTTATTCAGAAGCACATTCAACACCGGAAAATATCAAGTGAAGATAAGTAACTGTGACTGCCATGCAACCTCTGGTGGGTAATGAGGAAACTTTGGAAATTGAACTCGGTGTAAAATTGGTGCGAAAATGCACTTTTCACAGAATAACTTCCACAACCTCCAGGTATCACCATATTGGTTGTTTTGAAAGGTGGGGCACCATTGATGGGCTTCTTTCTGATGGTCATGTAAATCAAAGTTCATCAGTGACGATTTCTGCTCCGGACCCATGGTTTTCACAGATATGAGACTCGTAGAGTACCCAAAGTGGGCCTTTTGCAGTGCAAAAAGGGTGGGTTCGAATTCATTCTGCGACCCTCTTTTTTGCACATAGCCTTCCCATGCAAAACCAAAAATGAAAACTACAGGCAAAAGATTCATCCGTTACAGATTGGAGAGTGTTGCATGATAAGTTGGTCCACCCAGACTGCCTCCAGAAAGCCCACTGCTTAAACCCAACCCACTGCTGTTCTTGATTTTTTCACAGATTGTTTGTTTTCTGCTTGCATGACACCACTGATTGACTTTGATTCATGTGACCATTTTGAACACCCCCATCCAATTATTGTGCCCCGACTTTCAGAACATCTTGTATGGAGCAACCTCTACAAAATGTTTGTGCACATTGAGTGTAGGGTTTACGCAGCCCTGAGGTTGGGGGACCCGGACCCCCTGAATTTAGGCCAAAATGTCTGCCAATGACAATTTTGGAAAAATGGCATAATTTGACCGAAAGTAGGTACCGTCCTTACCACACTCAATTTTTTAAATTTCTTCAAAAGTGCTGTGAGCTATTTGCATTCTTATCAATAAGGCTGTTCTTTTACCGGATCGTCCGGGGAGTAGATGCTGAAACCAAAATGTGTATTTCGCTCTGCTCACCTTTTCAACCACGCTGCATTTCAGATTCGGATTTAAAGGTGAATGGAATGCGAACTCATCGTGTAGTACGAAGTATGGGCAGTGCAATGGCAGTTAATAGGGCAATTGGAACACCTGGCACTGTTTTTCTAATCCAGGCGAACTGTTGTGGATGACATATCGAACGTCGGTTTGTTAATTCCCATTCAGACGGTGACTGTAGCACACAGGTCTGGGCATTCGTTAGTCAGCCACCTTTGGTGTATCAGTAGCCTGTAAATATCCGACAGACCCGCCTGGTAGAACTGAGTGGATACTCCCATAAACATTAGTCTGTTGGACATGTATTCGGATTCCTTTTGGGTTGCGCAGTAAATGATACCCGATTGACCAACGAAACGAGGTTACATGATCCCGTATATCCTTCACAACCTGGGCACCGATCGTTTCTCACGCATGATATAGGTGAGATTGGGTCATTGAAAGTTGCCGACAAATTCGGTTGTTCCTCGCAACTCCGGTAATGTAGAAATATCTTTTCGGATCTTGGGCGGTGCTGACGCCGTCAATGCAAGGATCGGAACCGTGGGGTATTGCTGTCATAAGAATCTCAGTTCAGTGTATTCGGGGCGAAATCCATGCCCCCATTTCGTAACGCAATGCGCTTCGTCAAATGCGAACAATGTGAGTTTATCAGCATCCGCTATGCGATTCAAAATGGCTCTTGCATGTGGATTTTCGATAGGCTTTTCAGGAGTAGTATAAACCAAACACCCCTTTCTTTGTCCACGCTCATACAAGGGCCGGTCGAAGGTATAGACTTGAACCTGCATCTGAAGATCGTCGATCGTTAGGCATCAATATTGATTTCGAGTAGGCGGCGAATCTGGTCGTAGATCAAGGCCAAAGGAGGACTTACTACGATCGATACTCGTCCAAGAAACGTGGCTGGAAATTGATAGCATAAGCTCTTCCTGTGTCCCGTTGGCAGTAACACAGAGCATATTTCTTGCTTACGACATGTCTAATGGCATCCGCTTGAATGTGGCAAAACGTCGAATATCCAAACGTATTCATCAGTTGGTATATGAAGTGAGGATGTATAGAAGTTCGGGAGGTGGTGGTTGGTGCAGTAAGGTCCGCATCGGAAGGATGCATTTGTGCCTGTTCCCTTTGAATACCACGACTCAACATCGGTGCGGTAATGGACTTCTAGGATGGGACCCTCCTGTAGCCTCTCTTGAACTAAAGACACAGGCATTGCATTTTGTGTCGACACAATATCTTTCAGGTGGACAATGTAACCGATCTCAGTGTCAAACAGACTTTTCAGGCATCCCCACCATTTCTTTGCCACAGCCGTTCACGGTGGTCGTGTTGGCGGTCTAGACGTATCGACCTTTGGTGAATACCAGATGTGTTCGACATATCGGAGACCGCGGAACTGTCGCTGTGATATATACTCGTCTTGTGAACCATTCGACTGTTCGTCAGGTTGCATACATTGCGCGGCAATCCCTTGGACCAGGTCCAAACAAGTTGGAACATTTCGATTCCTCGCTTCTCCAACTCATGTCACTGGGAGACTGTGTTTCGAGCCTTCCAAATATTCATCTGAATCCATCAAGTTCGTTCCTGGAATTGGTGCAGGAGGTGGACGCTGCACGCGTGCATGGTCTGAAGATTGGACCGACATGTGTGCATCGACATATCCTTCACTCACCTCCGTTGAATGGTCCGGATAGCCAAACGTGAACTGAGGAACTGTAAACAGAGCACATTGCTCGGTGGAGGTTAGAAAATATGTTGTGCAGGCTTTGATCGGATGGAACATGGCAGACCCTTCGTACTGGAACAAAGCGTCCATGCACACGTCGTCGTTGCCGTTGTTCAGTACACACGCCTCTTGATTCGACACAGACCCATGTCCACCCGATGAACTGGTATCCATATAATCCAAAGGTAATGATTGACAGGTTTGCGGATGGACCATTAAAGACCTTTCGTAGTCGAGCAGAGTTTCTATGCACACATTATCGCAACCGTCATTCAATATCAACAGACCGGACGGTTGGATAAAGCAACCAACAGGGACATGCCGCTCACAAGGCAATTATCGCAGGCACCCAAAATGAAAAAAAAAAAAAGAAAAAGAAAATAAGCTGCCGACCAATGTGTAAGGATTGTACACACAAGGCCTGGCGACCACAAGGAGCAGGCCGAAAAAAAATGAGTTAGCAATTTAGGCTGCACAACAGAAACGTGAGAGCACCACAGTGCAAGCAATGCCGTTGAGTTCCTTAGCATGCGTATGTAAAAGACACAATATATCCACATATAAGCATGCCAGGAAGCTGTATAACATGACAAACAATCCCACCCAAATGCCGAACCACAGCTTTCCAGACCATCGAAAACTATAGCATATCAGATGGATGCCGCGAAACGGCTACAGAAAAGCAAGGTTAACATTTAGTTGTGCCCACCACAAGCGACAACAGCATGGTAATAGTTTGTCATTAAAAATGTAAAATGCAAATAGAGAGGCCTCATCTTTTTCTTGAAATCTGGTATGGACTCGATTCCACACAACGTCTGGATCCCTGACTCGAAACATTAATCTCCCTTTTAATCATTCCCTACAGATTCTCTATGCGGTTGAGGTTGGGAGATTTAGCTGGAAAGTCGACTACTTCAAGGTCCGGGTGATTGCCGAACCAAAACCTCACGATTTACGCTTTATGAGCAGGAGCATTATCTTGAATTATGGTGAATGGAAGATCACCTGTCAATTGTTGGCGAATTGCAGCATAAAGGTGGTTGGCCCAAATATCCCGGTATCTTGGCCTAGTTAAACGACCACCTCCTCCAATTCTGGTCAATTCGCCACCGGACGACGAAATCCAGCCCAGGACAAATGAAATAAATCCAGTCTTATTGACACGTTGAATATACCTCTCGGACCCTGGACTGACTCTCGCTCCTCTCGGTCGGCGAACTTGTCTCCGCTGGTTCTCAATTGTATTGAAAGAGCTTTTGTCAACGAAAACTGCACGGCTCCATCTTTCAATGGGCTATGTCAGAAATTGGTCTGGAAAGTGGCAAGAGACATAACGAAAGAAAGAATTCACGAAATCAAGATGTCCTCCCTCAGAAGGTGGTCTGGAATCATAAAAGGCCGAATACAATCGGTAGTGGTTCAAATGTTGGAAATACAAAAGGTTTGAGTTTAAAAAGCTTGGATTACAGTTGGTGGTCATTCCCATTGTCGTTATTGCAAAGGGAGGAATTAAAAAGGTGGAATAACATTCTGTTGAGCATAAAAACGTTGAAGGTAAAAATGGCCGATTTACAAATGTTGCCAGAGAGTGGCAATTGCATCAGGCCTTGGGAACCTGGCCCGTGTGGTATTTGCCGCAATGTAGGTACGTTTTTTTGGTGCCACTATTCACTTCAATTCGCACCGGCCTGAAGAGCAATTCAATGTCAATCAAAGCCTGTTCTTGGAAACATTAGGAAATTAGGTGAGGCAATGACACTTGCCAAACTTGCCCTTCTGTTGCACGCAATGTGCAGTGGTCATGCACGAATTTTTCAGTGACCTGGAGATTCCACATGTTTCATGCAACGTTATTCTTGCAAAAGAACGGAAAATTCAAACCAGATGTCGCACCTTCCCAAGTTCTTTCCACGTGCAAAATTTCCCACCTAAAATTGCACGTTCAGGTTGACTGTGTTGGGGACAGAAATCCATCAGGAAATTAAACTCTCTAAATCCAGGAAACGTTTGCACATTATCGTCATAGTAATGCTCGATGAACGATCTTTGATGGCTGTTAATGAAACCAACTGGACGCTGGCGGTGAATTACGAATTTCTTAGCAGTTACAAACTCAACGTGATCTTCTAAAGACTGAGTAGAATTATGGACGGACAGGGGAATGGGTGAGGTCGGAGTTCACCACCATGTAGGATGAAGGATGTTTTCGTGTTGCAACAATTCTCAAAAATTTGAACTCCCACTTTATGATCCAAAGCCGATCCAAATGCGAGATAAAATGACCGTTTGTAACTTCGACATTGTGAACGGCGACCAAATGCAATTTCACCTTTTGTAACTTCGACCATTTGAACAACCACTAAATTTAATGCAACATTAGCAATGGCTACGGAGCGTAAATTAACGTTTTCTAATGCGATCTTCTGAACTGCCCGGCAAATCAAGGTACTGATATTTTTATGCCGCGATGTGGATACTCCCACCGGGTAGTATCCATCAACAAACATTAGCCATTGTGAACAAGCGTTAGGCAAACATCAGCACTTTTCAACAAATACTCTTTGGACCGCGGAAGATGATTCTCGGGGGTTGAATTTTCCACTGCCAATGTCATGTCGTGACATTTTTAGAGCTGACTCTTCACCAAAAACACTCAGTGAATCGTTTTGCCCACAATTTCATTGCATTTCTGTTGTTCCTATCCTGCGGCATCGATTTTGAACTACATTTAGTTGCTGAAGAAATAGCCAACCAAAGGGCAAAGCAAATAGGTGACCAGTTCAGTCGGTGAGCATGTCATCGGCGACCTTTTAAACGCGACGTTTTGAATGGCAGCCTTTTGAATCCACGACCACTGGAACGTGAAACGTATAAAAAATTGATTGAAAACCAAAAAACAATTAAGAGCAGGAAAAGAACAAAATTCCATGATGCACAGAAAACCCTTAAAACAAATATGTTTATGTTCAAGTATCACGCAGGAACACATCCGCTTCGGAATGCCGCCGTGGCACCGTGATTGCCGTGCTGCAGCACCAGACGTTTTTCGGGCGGACTAGAACAAATCCTATTTCATCAGAGCAGTCTGCAATACAAGTCTGGAATTCGTCCAAATGGTCAGATTAACGTCATGAAACATCTTCATTGTCACTCGACAAAAATCTGATGAAAAAATCTCGTGCCCGTCCGAATTGTGTGATTCTTTCACAGCCAGAAAACATCTAACAAAGTCAGGCGGACTTCACAAAATCAAGTACAAATGACAAAATTTCCTACGGTGACAAAAGTCTGGTCCATCACATTAAAAAAATCTTCCCGTACTGACGCAGCTTAAAGAAGATTATTCACCACGAATACAAACATTTTCATCGCGCCAACGGGCAACGACAGAAAGAGAGGCTTTAAAAATGATACCCGGACAGACAAAACAAAGGTGACACCCCAATCAGGGCGGAAATGGCAGAAACGAAAATGGATGGCCAATGTTTTTACGGCCAAGAGAAAAAAACAGTCGGCCATACACGCCCAGCAATATGCTCGCACATCCGGCCATATACAAACGCTGGGATTGATTATCACCCAGAACAAGCCACATGCACTCGAGGAAATGTCTGAACACACCTTTTTACACACACACACACCCAGATGTAGCTTATTTCAGGACACCCACCCCCACCCACCCAACCACAGACAACAGCAAGAACTTCCCACCCAAAACCACCAAATGTCCTGAAGTGATGTTACTGGGTTTGGGTTTATGTGCCCATGGTTTGATCTCGGTGGGTCCTGTTTGTTTTCTGCTCCGGCGGGTTAGTTGAGATGGATGTAATTCAACATGTCATAATTTTACTTCCCCTGGGTGAGGATCTTATTATTTTGTCTTCACCTCGGTTGGTGTAGCTGGGTTAGTGGCACCTCGGTTGGTGTAGCTGGGTGAGTGGCACCTCGGTTGGTGTAGCTGGGTGAGTGCCACCTCGGTTGGTGTAGCTGGGTGAGTGTGACTGCATTGTGTGGGTGGTGAAGCGTGTTGGGTGGGGCCGAGTGCTTTTTCCACATACTCATTACGAGTGTATTCCGGCCTCGTACAACTGCATGACTTTGAAAAAGAGCGTTTGAACTTACTCGCTGCATGTGTCCTGGTCGTCTTCTGAACGATTGTCAAGTTTTCATTTTGTGCAGCTCGCTTTGAAGATGGGCCACATTTCTTGAGATACCTACTTATGGTGTTCAGGTCTGCATCCTCAATACCAACTGCAACAGATGTCTCTTTTAGGTGTTGCCATTCGAAACTCGCGTGCGAATGCTTCAATTGCATTCTTAATTTCATCAGGGAGGACCTGCTTCCGGCCTCAAAGCTGCTTTGCCCCAAAAGTCCTTCTAGACCTTCGGCAAGAAATTTGGAGTGCCATCTCTTTACAGTGGATGCCGAACAGTTGACAGTTGTTGCAATATCGGTGATTGATTTCCCGCTTTTCTTCATGTCTAAAAGAAATCGAAAACGCCCTTGCACTAATAAAACATGATGCGAAACTTCCCGTATGAACATTGTCATTTGCCTTACATATACATGTATGAGATCACTTAGGTACCGTCGAGGCTCTGGGGACCCACCTAGCTGTGCCAGATTTCCTTAAGGAATGGGTCTTAGTGGGGAGGTCAATTTTACACCAGGGCTCGACCAGGGGGCCCTGGCCTTCACCAGTCGGGTGGGCTGGCCTTCGGCTCGGGGGGTAACCCCTACCCGCCTTTGGGAATGTCTGTCCCGCGCCATTTTGGGTACGTTTGGATTACGGTTTGTCCTTTGTGACCAACGTCATCAACGTTTTGGAAATGATTATCTTTTTTTAAGATTTCGATTACCCAAATCTGCAAAAGTATGTTTCTCGTATCTCGAACGTATCTCGTATGTCTGCTGACCGATTCGGAATGGAGATAATGCTTGGACAACTGTTCCTACATTAGATTATTTTCAACGTCACATTCGCGTCGATCCTGGAAAGACTAATTTGTGTTCCAGCACCACAAATTCTCAATATGGTGTTGCTAAAAAATTATTGGAGACAAGTTCTTGTGGCTGATGGAAAAGGGATTTCGACGGAAACTGGACGATCCAGGGAGAAATGTTCTATGGGAAGGGCCGAAACTGACAACTTCTTTGTTTTCAGGCTTTAAAAATTAAAAATGGCAAATGGTCGGGAAACAAGAGAATGTCATACCCCTTGTCCTTTTGCTACTCGGGACTGAATTTTTAAATGTAAAGCAGTTGTGCGTAAGCAAAGTTCCTTCTCCTTTACGTTATTGGTATCCTGGAAGGAATTAAATTATTATTGTCTTTAAAAACTGGAACAGCCAGGCCAAAACTTTGAGGAAGTGTCATTACCACGATGCTCCACTTCAAGTCCGATTCTCTCCGACCCCCTCAGATACCGCTGCAGCTCCTCCCAACAGGAGTAATCCGCGTCCCTCCCTCGGTCCTCCTGCACTGTTCTGCACTCATCTCCACTTCACTCCTTTCCGTATCTGCACCATCCTGCCATCTTCTCAATTCAGTAGTGATTTTGTCTTCCCTCCTCTTTTTTCATCCTGCCATACTTTCCTTTTCTTGATTATTTTTTCTATCCTTAGTCTTTTCATTCTTTTCTTCGTTTTCATGTTTTGCACCCCTACACTTCACACATAATGGAGATTTCATGTTTTCACTGTTATGACGGAACCTCATCACTCGCATGTCATCAGATATTAAGCAAAGCACGGAAGGGAACGAGAGACAAAAAAAATTTAAAAACCTCTTTCGACTCGACACACTACAAGGACAAATACATGAATTGCGATTGTTAAGATTTAGCCTTTCTCAAATTTTGTTAAATCCTGCGTGAGGCATCCTGGCGCAGTCCAGACGGGGGGTCTGGGGGGCGGAGCCCCCAGAAGCTGAAGAAACTTTGAAATTTGGTGTTCATTTTCAGTGCAAGAATTGGTGATCTGGAGGCCAAATTTTCCACGAGAGGCAACAGCATGGCCTATACGAGTATGCCAGGAAGGAGCAAATTATAAAAATGGCGTATGTACCCTTCAGTTTTTGTTTTCCTCACTTTCGTAAGGCCCTGCAACTCCGCGGTTGCACGCTCACAAGAAACCAGTCGCTATCTTTTCACAAAGAAGATCTGCTACTAAATTTCACCCTTTTCAGACATTGCACGAGCGAGCGTTTTTGTTCGGCGGAACTTGAGTTGGCACAGCGCTGTCAACTGTGAACAGCTTGGGTTTCCGTTTCCATGGTGAACACTGGAGACCAATCAAACTCAACTGATCACTGTAATGAACTTCTCCGAAAAGAACCTTTTTGCTTTTTCAGTGCACTCGCGATATCTCCGCTTCAAGGCACGGAACAAAAAGACAAAGCAATCAAATGAAGTTCCAAGATTAGGGCGCGAAAATTGATTTCTCTCTTGTCTCCGTGATCCACCGCCCTCAAACATCGATATCTGCGTGCATACTCATTCAGCATTGGAGGCGCTGGAGGGAGGCGCCTGGGTGAGGCATGCATGGGATGGTAGCAGGCGATCATTATTGTTTCTGTTTTCTGCTTCATGTTGTGTTCCAAATCTGGATGAATGAGCTGAAGCAGGGCAGAACGGGCAGAATATCACTCACCACCTCCTCCTCCCGCGCGCCCAACCAACCAGCACTTGTACCTCAAAGCCATGCTCTGTTGTGGTCCCCTCGATGAGTTCTCTGCTCGCTTGCACTGCCGCTGCCCAATGCCCAGGATGTGATCTATGCGGATTCCTCTCCGCATATTCTCGTACCTTTTTCAAGCAGTTTCAGCCATGCATCAGAACAGCATGTAGTTGCACACCCATGGAAGGAGACTGTTGTCAAAACAGTCGCGATGCATGCGCTCTTGATTCCGCATACACCAGAGCAATGCCATCACGGCAGGGATAACCAAAATATGCAGCCGCATGCAGAGTTTGCCCGCATCAATTTTTTCGCCGGGAAAGGATACGAATAACTACAGTGAAAAATTTGAACTGGAAGTCGAAAATCGGCACAATTTGATGTTTCCCCTTTCTTCCCGAAAATTTTCAAGTCATGCACTGCATGACTTGCATACTATGGACGGACCGCCACTGCTTCACCGCATGGCGGGCTCCATTCCATGCGCCTCAAATGCTGTGCTTATGATGTGCCTATTATTGTTTTCAATTATGAAAACAGACCGCAATTTGCCGTTATTCCTCGTCTTGCATCATGATTCACTTCGTCACTTGGCTTCTTTCTCGGGCATGCCAAAAACATTGAACTCATATTCGTAACAGAGCCAGGCGTGGTTTGTTTATTTATTTATTTTTTATTTTTTTGATATGCATGCCTGGATACTTTTACTTCCGACGATGACAAAAAAGAGCTTGTAATGTGCCATGGAATAAAAATAAAATAATTTAAGTTGGCCAGCAGCCTGGCAGGCATACTGGTTCAACTCTCGTGAGCTGCCACGCCTGCAGTGCC
>JASGXE010014159.1:0-13452 GCA_030068105.1 Sinentomon sp. SZTP_YWyxl | reverse complement strand
TTATGGTTTTTGTCATTTGAGATGGATGTTTTGGATGCGCTGGATTGACTAAGAGCTCTTGGTCCAATTCCATTTGCACGTTTGCAGGATTCAGCAATCCGCTGGAAACGTTTAACAACTTCCAGTTCAAATTTCGATATCGGGTGGACAAGGAACTGTTTGCGACTTATTGAAGTGTGTCAGTTGCATGATACGCCAAACCAAAGAGGTCTCCCTATCCCAGTGATCTTGAAAGTTTGTGCCACTCTCCGTTTTTTTTTTTTTTTTTTTTGTAATGGGGACATTCAAAAGTGTGATATTTCAGATTTGAATGGGCGCAGCACATAGCTATAAATGGATGTGTTCATGAAATTTCGTCAGCAATTGCACGATGTCGTCCGAGGTCTTTGCGCATGCCGATAGGAGCCGAAGTGGGAGAAATCAGGGAAAAGTTTTTTTCGGCTAGCAGGATTTCCTGGCGTCATTGGCATAATTGATTGCATGCACGTCCAAATTCAGCGACCTGCAGAAAATGGTGCAGACAGCAAATGAAACAGGAAGTGTTCATTCAATCAATGTACAGCGAGTTTGCGATTTTGACCTTCGCAGAAGAAATGTCGTTGCCCGATGGTCAGGTAGCACCCACGATGCGAGAATTTTTGACAACAGCAAACTGTGTGCTCGCTTTGAGAACAATGAAATACGAGACGGACTGATACTGGGTGACTGTGGATATCCATGCCGGCCGTATTTGATGACCCCATTCCGACAGCCCGTTGGCCCCTCCCAGCATCGATACAACCTGGGTTGAAGCGCAGTCGTGTGACAATTGAGAGAGTCAATGGAGTTTTGAAACGCCGCTTTCCGTGCCTAAACTACGTACATGCGCCTGCAGGTTCCACTGGTGCTGACCGTCGTGGTGGCCTGCAGTGTCCTCCATAACCTCTACATTGCCTGCAATGACAACGCTGAAACATTTGATCTTCTTGAGGCACATCATGGAAGGGTTGCAGATGAACCTCTGAACTCTGTCATCCCTGACTCACCTCAAGGGAGTGTCAATCGTCAACGTGTAGTGGACTTAGGTTCTTCGCTCGCTTAAGCACTTCACTGACAGTATTTCTGACTTTGGCTCCTCTAGACTTAAGGTGCTCATAAAAACAGGAGCTGCAGTGAATGTCTTGTCTTCCTATCATTTGCGACCTTGGTGGGAAGATGACTCGTCCTCCATTCACCAGATTTGAAAGGGAGTTATACCTCGTTTCTACTGGCCCTTGAAGTCACTTATTCCTTGAAGTCACTTCATGGATTTGAAGTGATCAGCTGATTGATTCAGACTTCCCAATGTTAGCTTGAAGTGACTTAATGATTTTGGTGTTTCTATTTGTTTTTTCTTTCACCTGAATGGCTGCTTCCAGGTGTGTTCTTTTTTCTTTCCCAGAATGTCTTGATGTGGTTGCCCTCGCAAATAATGCCCTCAAAGAAATTGGCTGACATTGTTGCACCTGAAGTCGTCAGCCCTTCTGCAAGTAGCAGGTCACGTCTCGGTGATGGGACAATTTTCGCAGGCACATTTTCTGGCAAATTAGATGGACTCAGACAGGAGATTTACAAATCCTCGACTTTGTCATGGGCAGCCACCTAAAAAATTGGGTGACAGAAAGGGCAAGATGCTATACCCAGGTGGCAAAGGGAAAGGGCAAGCGCAAGCACCAAACTATTGAAAGTGACGGAGAGGAAATCGTGCATAGTTTGAGAGTGCACACTTTTGCCACTCCTCATTTTTTTTTCTCGGATTTACTAGGAAGCTTATGCTTGGTCCATTGGTTTGTTAGTGTTCAGTATTCTGTTTTGATTTGCAGGCTGTTCTGTTTTGATTTCATGGTCGGTCCCTGGCAAGTAAATTCTTCATGCTCATGTTATCAAAGGCATTGCACGAGCAAGAATTTCATCATGTTCAGACCATGCAGCTGCAAATCAATAGAACATGAACAAACTAAATGGGCCAAGAATGCAAGTAGGTGATGGATAGGGTACAGAGTGCCTAGCCTCAGAATCTGGCTTCACAGACCAGCAATGAGAAGCAAGCAATTCCAGGCTCATGTCCAGTTGATTTTTGATCCTGTGCCATGTGCTGCGTAGTGATCTTAAAATCACATTCTCGACAGATTCTTCCGGCATCAAATAGAAATGGAACGAGTGAAAAGGAGAAGGTCTGGTCCAACAATAATAATTGTTGGAACATCAGTCGTGTTTGATTTTTTTCTGGAGAAGGGCTCATCTGCTGCCAAAGAACGAGATCAACCCATCTTCAGAGATGTCAAATATTAACTTAACTTCAGAGAAACTATAATTCCTGCTCAAAGAAAAAGGAAAAACATGGAAAACTGCCTCAACAGCCAATGCATGAAGTGACTTAAATCGCATGAAGTGAGATGTGATAAGTCACTTCAAAAAACAGCCGATAAGCAAAAGTTCAAGTGAGATCGGTGAAGTCACTTCAGCTTCAAGTCACTTCAAAGCCTCATGAAGTAAAAACTGTTTCAGCTGGTTTAAGTCATTTCAACAGGCAAAAAACATGTCATGAAGTGACTTAAAGGCCCAGTAGAAGCGAGGTATTACTGGTGGAATTAATTCGTGCCCATGTGCCTGTCCTGAAATCCAAATCCCATCTCAAGTCGTCACTGGCCCTGAAAAATCGTGCATGGGCTGCAGTATCCAACGGATTCAACTCCAGCGCTCATATGAATCAAAACAGACACAGGACAACTGCAAAAATTGCGGAAAAATCCCAATCAACGAGCGATTCAATCGGATGTGTTAACCTTCAAGAAAGAAAGTCACAAAATCACAAACAGTAAGGTTGATCTTGATAACATGACGATGTGTTTAACAATTGCGAAAGATAAAAAATCGGTCCGTAGCTAGGTACTCTCCTGCCGTGGTGTGCTCGGTCAGTTTCCCATTTCGGGTAGACATGTGTCAGATGATCCCAATGTATTTGGGAACGTGACAACTGACAAACCGTGCTGAGGATTTGACGTGCAGAGAGATTCGACGGGTTGAAGATTTCTCTGTGTCAGGCTGTTTCATCCGAGATAAAAACTTGCTTTTCGGCCAACGCTGCTCGAAAGCGGCGGCCGACATTTTAACACTCACTTCAAGAAAGTGGTTGTACATTTCTAATTTCCAAATCTCTCGCTCTCTGTAGACATGTTGAGGGATAACAGCGATGATATAAAAATTTGTTGCAGAAATATCGCACTTGAACGACTAATTTCCGTTAGTTACCTATAGTTTCCGGGACAAATCCCTGCAGATTCACAGCCATAAATTAGTATAATTTCAAAAATTGTGTCAATTCTTGCCTATTCCATTCTTGTTCAAATGGTCCAATTAAGCCAAAGCAATTTCTATGCTTTTTGTGCTAATCCGCATAGTTTTCCCACCGAGAACAATCCACTCTTGAAGAAAAAGAGCAAGGAGAGTGGAATCCAAAACTCCAGCATGTGAACCAAATGAAAGGTGTTAAGCAGATGAGCCTATTTTTTTCAAAACGGTTGAGCTGGTGACATAGTCCATTTAATTTTTATCTGAGAAGACAGATGATTTTATATCTTGAATACACTGTTAGTACTGCTGTAAATAATGCGCTTCCCTGATCTTTATAGGAAACTTCGTATTCTCCCGTATTCTGAATTTTGTGTTTTTTAATTCAAATTCAATTGCCAAATACTGCGATGAAATAAAAATGTTCAAAAGAGGAAACAATCGAATGTTTAATTTTTCAAACTAAACTTCACCTATTACGAGTAAAATAAGGGCAAAATCGGTGCTATGCATGCCAAATCTTCCGAGTTGTGATCATTCCGGAGATTTAGCGTAGCTAGAGCTGACAAAAAAATATCGCCGCAACATGGGGCCTTTTTGTTCAAAAATTCCCAAATTAAAACCATTTGAACTTTCAACCACTCGAACTTAAAAACGGCAGAAACATTTTGCCTAAAATTCATTCGACCCGAAATTCGATCCACTTCCCCTTGTCAGTCAAAATCACATACCTACATACTTCAATTTTCGGTGGCCGGAAAAGCGTCTCTCCATCACAAATGACAGATGCTTTCTTAACGTTAACGGCAATTTTCGCTTGCCAAGAAAATTGATGCACTGCCAACGAATTGACAGGCTAATATCATGCAAGAGTGTGAGCCAAGCCTGTTCCAGACCAGACTTGGCGATCTTCCTATTATCGCCATGTAAAAGGATTTGGAGTCTGGACTCGCGCAAGTCCAAACTCGAGCTGAGTCCCCTTTTAAGAACAGAAAGTTGAGTCGGAACTCGAGTTGCGACTCAGCGGAGACCGCACATTTTTCGGAGTCTCGTTTTAAGAATGAAAAAAGCTCAGTCCGGACTCGTGGAGTTCGAACTCGGCGGAGTCCTGTTTTAAGAATCGGCCCAATAAGTCCAATTCCAAACATTCGAAAGAAACAGGTGCAGTTTTTCCCATGGTTTTATTTATATGCGTCAGTACCAATCACTGTGGCAACAGTGTTGGTTTGATTGATCGGACTGGCGCAGGTGAAAGACAGAAAAATAGCACAACTAGAATGAGGTTTTAGGTCATCTGGGTACCTCTGATCATTTGAAGATATCTTAACGTGTTTTGATATCTGTAGGTATAGTGTAAACCTATGAGATGATTATGTAAGGTTTTTGAAACTGTTGAAATTTGAATTTATTCTTATAATATCTGGGATTTTTAGCCATAATTTGGATAATCTAAAGTTTAGAGATCTCCTTCCGTAATCTGAGTGTATCTTTGGTAAAATTGGAAGATTAAATTTGTTATTCCTAGTTATAGATGTTGTGGCATGCCAGTTTCCAAAGTTAGCCCTATTTCGATTATAGTAAATTTTGTACGCTATCTTTGCAAGGTTGTATACAAGTAAACCATTGATATCCAATATATTTAGGCCTAGGCTATTGAATAAAATACCCTCGTGTATGAGCCTGTGGAGGAAGACAATATATAATTCGTATAATCTTTTTTTGAAATCAATGTATTTGCTGCAAATTGTAGTCAAATGTCCCTGACCATATTTCAATTGCGTACTCAATCCTTGATTGAATAAGCATAATGTATAATGTCCGAAGGCTGGTTATATCATTACATGCCTAATTCTATCTAATGAATGTGTGAATAAGATAACTCATTGAGGACAGTAATTTACTGACATGGTTTGTCCAAGTCACATGCTCATCAAAAGTCACACCCAGTAGTCTAATCACATCCACTTTCGACACAAAAAATATTTGGTTATTTACTGTAACTCTCATATTTATATCGCCAGGTGTTCCATGAGCCCTTCTGGTTGAAAATAAAATTAGATTTGTTTTCTTGGTATTTAGTAGGTATAAGTTTGTTTGCCTGTAACCAACAAGTTATTTTCGCCATATCCTGTTCTAACTGTGATATCATTTCATGAATTTGTGATCCTGTTAAAATTAAACTAATGTCATCTGCATAACCAACAATTTCAGAGTTTAGAGATAAATTAAAGACATCATTTATGTATTTTATGTATATGTTAAATAAGGTGGGTCCAAGAATTGATCCTTGAGGCACGCCTGAAGTTGTCATTTGCTCATCCGACATTGTGGGCTAATACACTTTCTGTACTCTGTCATTTAAGTAATCACGTAGTAAGGAATAAACCCTTCCACATAGACCATTTCTTTCTAATTTTTGTTACGATTCACCGTGTTAAAGGCCTTTGACAGGTCCAGCCCTACCATTAGCACTTGACTCCCTCTGTCAAGTGCATCATTTTTTGCGAAACTATTTTCTGTAATGCAGTGTTGATAGAGATTTTTTCTCTAAAACCAAATTGGTTTTCATTGAAACATTGAATTTATTTAAAAAGTTTGTAATTTGCTTCAGACATGTTTTTTCTATCACCTTGCCTATTGTTGGTATTAAAGATAGGTATGGGTCTGTAATTTTCTACTTCTGCTTTATCATTACTTTTGTAAATTGGAATTACCTTTGCGACTTTGTATCTTGAAGGGTACTTACCTGTCTCAAACATTTTATTTATTAAATTAGTGATTGGTCTTAAAAGGACTTCTCTACTTTCTTTTATCATCTGATTGTGAGGTAATCCTCATAACATGTCATTTTATTTTTTAACGACAGTATCCCTACATTCATTTACATCATTTTCGTTTCCTGGAATTAGACTCATAGTATTTGCTTCTGTAGGCATATTACCATGTTGGATAGATTCACTTATTTGGCCCGTAATTGTAATGCAAGTTTTGCCAAGTAATGCCATTTCTTTTCCATTGTTGCATTTAAAGATGCATCCATTTGTAGAAAATTGGCCATTGAGTTGAACCTGAGGGTGCGTTGCAATGGGAACCAATGCAATCATGCCTGTACCTAATTCAATCAGTTCATGGAGATGCTACTCGTGTCCGAAAACTGACCAACACCCATTACAAACCTCCCAGGAATTGGTGGTTCAAATAGGTACCTATGTACTTCTGAAAGGCTGATCAACTTGAAACCACAGTTTCCCGTGTATCATCAGCCTTATCCCTGATGACAAAAGAATACACGATGGTGAATGACTAAGGATTCATCACCAAGGAAGGATGGATGATAGTACCGTAAGATGGGGTTACTTTGGACGATTTTGAATTTCAAACTGATGTAACTTTTTAGAAGGACATTCAGAGAAATGAAATTGGGGCTGAGGGATGACAAATGGTTGGGTTTATATGCTAAAGCATGCTCACTGACCTTGGGTGACCCCAAGGTACTTTTTTTAAAAAAAGTTGGTGTCCAAAGTAGGCCTATATTTTGGGTTACTTTGGACACCACCTTTTTTCAGTGCTAAAACCCATGTAAATGGTTGCCATGGGCAAAGATGTGCCAGGCCATGTGCTACTTTGGACACTGAAAGTGTTTTTAAAAAAATATGGGCATCAAACAAATACGCTGTATTTAGGTATTACTTTGGACGGTTCAAAACACATGTAGGTATCAATCATAATAATCATTTCTCTTCATTAATAAGTCCAATTTGTTCATAAAAATTAAAAATAAAAGCTTCAATGAGATCAATTTGTTGCAAAGGCACTCAGTACAGTGAATACTGGCTCAGGCAAAAACACACTTGCAAGGACTAGCTATGTACTGTATTGGTATTTTAGCAATTTAGGTATAGGTAGGTATTGCACGAATGTCCAGCACATCAAATGGAAATCCCCATTCTGAGAATTTTAGTAGGCCCTAGATTGTTCACCAATATTCTCTCCTCTTCAGATGTTGACAAGTTGCATGGCCAGGGATCATGCCGTGTCAGGTTTCTTGCCTTGTTGCTGAGGTTCGACTTTGACACACCTACTGATAGACATTCCCTTCTTTACTGCATCCAAGGCCTTCTCCAATGTTTCAGCTGAGTAATCAGCATATGCTCTGGCACCAAGTTTCCTCTTACACTTACCCATCAGTACCTACAACCCTCAAATTTGACATATTTGAGCACAGATAAATCACCTACACTAACTCTTGCTGCCTTTCCTTCTTTATCTCTCCTAAAGCTATGGAAAGGAAATAAAAAATGATGACTAGTGGCCTACCTACCTACCCCTACATACCTAGCTATCCCTAAATCCATATTTAGCACTGGAAATACAAATAGAGGACAACTTTGGATGTGTCCAAAGTAACCCAAAAAGGTAGTGCAACCTTGAGGGTAACTTTGGACAGCAATTATCAGGAAAGGGGCATGGTTTTCCAAAAATACAGATGTGCGATTTTTTAAATGCTAATTTTATTGGTTAGTGTTGAGAAAACAAGAAATGTGGGTGATCTCCCAGTAGAGTTTCAAAATCTTAGTTGTCGAGCTTAAAAATTGCCTATTTTTTAAGCAAACACATTTTATTGTAAAATTTTGCATAAACCAGCTCAAACAGAGCCAAGATTCTGTGAAATTACTTCTAAAGAATCATAAAACTCATAGTCATCAGCCATTTTGTGGCAGAATTGTTCTCAAAGTGGTCATTTTGCTCTAAATTGAAAATTTCACTTTGTCCAAAGTTAGCACGCATGTCCAAAGTATCTTACGGTAGGTAGGTAGTACCAACTGAACGACCACATGATCTCTTAATATCTTGTAAATGATAGGTACCTGTAGGTAGATGCAAGATCGAAGTTGCTGCATATTGTAAGCCTAAGGCTTTTTGAAAGCTGGGCATAAGGTAGGTATATCAACAAAGTTTTTCACAAGGTATATCTTGCAAAGAGTTCTTCGGTGTGTTCCATCCGAGTGTTGGGTGATGCTGCAACAACACAATCGTAAGTTTTGTACCTACCCTTTAAGTTAGGTACTTACATCGGAAAAAATGTGATGTGAAAAAGCTGAAAATTATATTGTAAATGGATAAATAAATAAAAAAATAAAACAAAATAAAAGGGGCAATTCCACAAATAAAATGATTCAAGCCCCGTAGAAAAAAAAAAAAAGAATCTGCCAAATTCATCAATCAGGCAAAATGCAGAATTCAGTCATGTTCACTTTTTAAGGCCAAAGCAAGCTATCCCTGGTTTAAATAAACAAAATGAGAAGATGAATCAAAATGCGAAAGCCAGGCCAGAAGCTCCACATTCCCACCGAATTGTTGTTACTCGGCCCCAAAATTTCCACGTTGAAGTGCAGCATGGCACTTTTTGAAGCCAGGTATGTACACACTGGCACCAGACCAAAAAAAATGGTGGCAGCAAAAACTTGGCGAATAATCAAACCACAGACCCATATAAAGGGTGTTTAAAAAATCCCGTGCAATCTGAAAATTTTCATGCAGCTCAACATTTCGACGGTCATTTTGAATATCATAACCTTCTTCGTTTTTTTTTTATTATTTTGTTTCAGACTCTTGATTACCATCGGGACAGCAAAGCCATGGAGCCCCCATGGTGTCACAGTGAATGCAATGCAATTGCATGCATGTCTGTGCATACAGGAAATCACAGTGCATGTGAAAACACAGTAAAAAATGATTAGATTTCTGCCTTGCCCCTTGTGCGTATGCAACACGGAAAAATTTAAACCATGCATGTGGCATGGCAGATTGTTTCAAGAGGGGCTAGAAAGTAGAAGGTGACGAAAAAATTCCGGCCTTGCCCCTTCTGCATATGCAACACGACACATGTCAACCATGCATTTTGCATAGCAGATTGTTTCAGAGGGGACATGTTTAATTTCTGCTGTGCCCTTCTGCATGTGCAACAGGCAAATTTAAATTTACGCGTTGCTAACCAAGAGGTCGAAAGAAATTAACATGAAACAAATCAACAAAATAAAAACGCAACGTGAAACGTTGGGACATCGAAATTGACCCTCGAAATGTTGAACTGCATGCAAGATTTGCAGTTGCGTGGTTTTTTGAAACACCCTGTATACTAAACTACCGTTTTTGCAAGGTATTGTAAGGTGTATTATAATGATGCTGTTTTTATTTGATACGATTTTTTTAAATAAATTATTCGTATACTGTAAGACTTATAATCGGTGCACATGCTTGACCTGTGGTCGTATACCTTACCTTTTGCCAATGGGGGAGCTCGGCTCGTTTGTTTTTCGTTATCATTTTTTAATTTAATTGCTGTCCTGACTGATGGCTGCTCGAGTTTTCAAGGTTGGGTCAACAGCACCTAACCTCAGTAGGCCTAGGTACTGGGTGAGTGGGTGATCCAGTTTTTTTATCTTGCATTGGCTTCTTCTGCTGGTTAGGCAGTAGTTATGAACACAGCAGGGTGGGTGGCTGCTTCAGGGCTTGGGGTTAGCGGAGGCATGGGCACTATCAGGAAAAGCTCTGGTATGGTGCAGCTGGCATGTGACTCTCAACTTTCGTGTCTGGATGGGGGACGAATTGTCCAGTCAAACATGACGCTTGAATATGGCCCAATAAAAAGGATCACACCCTGCACCGCGCCTGAAATTATCGCCTTCCAAGCAGCCGAAATGGAATGGCAGCAAAGTTTACGAAATAAAAGACGCTGAAAAATCGCGCAAAAATCATGCATGTTGGCCCTAGGTACACGATCGAGATAAAAAGGCACCAACCAACTGAATCCAATCATTTGTATAAAACGATCAAAAACCATAAAAACCGACCAGGTATTTTTTAGTATGAAATTCTATTGTTTTTTTAGTATTAAAAGTCTTTTTTATTGGTTTTTTTTATTTTTATTGCAAGTATTTTAGTTTTGGGACCTTCTTATAAACGGAAATCGCGAAATTTGTGGACTGAGACTGCAGTGCGAATCAAATAAACACCCAAACCAAACCACCTTGCGAATCCAACCCACCCAACCTCCTGACCGAACCCAATAAAACCCAACGCAACCACACCTGACCGAACCAAACCTGCGTTTCCGCGGAATTCGTTTGTTTGCGAACTGCCATGTCCCCCGGTCCCCATTTTGGTTCGCCCCTTTTGTTTTGGCATAAAAATTCTCTTAATCAAACCATAGCGTCCTTTATAACACAAGGCGTGATTTAAGGCGTAGTTCAGCCGTTTGCCGCAAAAGCACGGGTGGCGCCACAACCCAGCCACTCGACGAGAGAACTGATTGACTGATTCGCGCGGCATGGCACGCGGGAAATTTGAATTCTGTTTGGTGATGGTGTTGTTTGTGCCGTCAGTCGTGCAGCTGCTTGTTGCTTGTTGTTTTGCTGTTCGTGTCTCTGCTTGCCACGCATGTTGTCCTCTCTGACTCTGACTCTGAGGTGCGATTGAATTACCTGCAGCCGAATTATTGACCAAGGTGCTTGCTGACATCAAGAACGAATCGGAAAATGGTGTATTGTTGTGTTCCCCTCTGCTGTTCTACAAAGGGTAAAACAGTGGGTGTGTCATTTCACGAATTTCCCTCAGAACCTGGAGCACTTCGTGATTGTTGGGTGAAAGTGATATCCCGAAAAGGAGAGCGTGGCAATCTCTGGCAGCCCAGTGATCGATCATACGTGTGCAGTCTGCACTTCAGTGCGGACGACTACAGGAACGACTGTAAAATAAAACTTTTGAAGCCCGGAACAGTTCCATCAGTTTTTCCTTCATACCCGGAACATAAAATTCCGGTTGTCAGGAAACGAAAGGAGCCTTCCGTACGTCAAGCTTGTGTCAAACGATCTCGAATTTCTGGCCCAAGCACAATCAACACGACGGCTCAAATTGGCGCCTTTGTGGATTCTGACCCATCGGCGCCATCAAAGAACTCTGCCTCCACTGCTTCAGGCGCAACTCGTTCCACCGAAACAGGTGCCAAACTGCCGCCGCTGATATCAACTTTGAGATCACGAAATAATCGCCTGAAGAAGCGGAACTCAAAACTCCAGGCAAGGATTGCCGCTTTGGAGAACCAGCAGTCGTCCGCAACGAAACAGAAATTTTTTCTGAAAGCTTCAACCATCAATGCTGATGCTGACGATGGTTTTCTTCCCGCCGTTTTCCTGAGAGATCAGATAATGGCATACAAAACGAAGCGTTACACGTGGGACGACAAAACCCTGAGGCACTGCATTCTTTGGCGGCATAAATCCCCGAAAGGATACGGTACGCAAGACGTTCCAAAATGTTGCGACTTCCAAACAGGTCACAAAAAGTTCCTGGGTCACAGTGATGGTTGTTCGATCGGAATTCCGGATATCGTGTTGGAGAGACTCTCACTGGAAGCCAAAAGCAGAAATTGCCATGAAAAACTCGGGAATGTCATCTTTGATGAAATGGCCATAAAACCCTGCCTGAAGTACGTCAAGCACGCTGACAAGTTTGTCGGAAACGTTGACTTGGGCTCCCTGGGACATGAAAAGAAACTGGCAAATCGGTTGCTCTGCTTTCTGTTTACGTCTCTGACAACGAAGCTTCGTGTTCCTGTGGCATACTTTTTTACCAGGCAGTTGACAGGGCAGCAACTAAAGGAGTTAATGCTTTTGGTGCTGAAGAAAGTTGAACAAACTGGTTTCACGGTTGTTCGATTCTGCGCAGACAATTCGTCTGTCAACGTGAAAGCTTACCAGTTGATTTCAGGCACAGATTCTGTCAATGCTAAGATTCCCCATCCTTTCGATCCTGAGCGGCCACTTTTCCTCGCCTTCGATTACTGTCATGTTATCAAAAATTTGAGATCTTTGCTCTTGAGTAGAACCCGAAGAATGATGAAAAATGGCCGACCAATTTCAGGATATGGTTTGCGCCGGATCTACTCCCTGCAGAAGCGATCTTTGATACGACCGGTTAAAAATTTGACGAGTAAGCATGTTGAACCCTCCAACATCGAGAAAATGAATGTCAAGAGAGCAGTTCAGATTTTTTCCACCGAGGTCATTGCAGCACTGAAAATTCTCCCTGATAGGCCTTATTGACCCGGCGACTCATTCAAGTCAAATTCAGGAGACAGTCACGTTCATGTCCTTGGTGGGAAGATGGTTTGATATCATGGATGTTGGTAACACAACCCTTCATGTCCATTCACGGAATCCCAACAAAAGCCCCTTTTGGGATCACACCGACGATCGACTGGAGTGGTTGGAGGAAGAATTTTTGGGATATTTTGAACAGTGGCGGCTGAATTGTTCCAACAGCAACGAATTTTTGAGCAGCGAAACATATCAGGCCCTCCGAATCACGACGCTTTCAGCAGTCGAATGCGTCAGATATTTGTTGCGGACGGGATTTCATTTTGTCCTCACACGAAAATTTTCCAGTGATGATGTGGAGGGATTTTTCAGTGCACTTCGGCAGATGCAGGGCTATTGCGACCAGGGGACTGCTCTCGGTACCCTGCATGCCATTCAGAAAACATTGAAGATGGGCCTCATTTCTCCATCTCTCAATGCCAACGTGGATACTCAGCCTGTGTCAGAAATATTAGCAGTCCAAACGGATTTGGGAGCTTCTACTCCAACGGGGGGATTAATTTGCATTTGTCCACTTCCGGATCATTTGTGTGCACTGTTGGACCAAATTGCAGACCCGCCAACCATGGTTGTCATGACAATGCAGGCTGCATCCATTTCGTATGTCGCCGGTTATCTTGGAAAGTATACAGTACGGGCGATCTTATCGGTGAACATTGCCGGTCATATCAGGCTTGATTCGTTTTGATTTTGCATGCTTTTTCGCTTTTTTCGCAATCCGGGTCAATGGCACATCAGAGTGCAATTTGCGAGGAGTCGAAAACGTACATGGTGCAGCAAAAGTTGGAAGCACATTTGCGATTGTGGTTCCTCGATCCCTTGCCATTCGATGAAAAAATCGCTGTAGTGCACAAAATTCAACGTGAAAGGACCGAAAAAGAGCCTTCAAAAGCAATTCAACCTGACAGTAGGATTTAACGCTCGCTGCAAAAATCGCGTCAAATCGCTTCAAATTCAAAAACGCTCCAAAACTTTGCCCAGAAAT
>JASGXE010014158.1:0-20435 GCA_030068105.1 Sinentomon sp. SZTP_YWyxl | reverse complement strand
AACGTGATTGCACTCCTGTTGCCGTAAAGATAGAGACAAAAATGGACGCAAATAACCGCCCGTTGAATTTTTCACGACTTTGATGGGGTAGCCGGAGGGGGCAAGCCAGATTGGGTTAAGTTAGAGGTTAGGTTTGGTTAGGTTAGGTTAGATTAGGTTAGGTTTGATTTCTGTCTTTCGTGATTCATCATTAATTTGCAGCGGGATACTTTTGAGGACCAGTATCAAAACAACACAACTGCCACTGCGAAACTGTGCCTGCATTTCGGACCAGATCTCAGTAGGACTTAGTTACGGTAGGACCACATCACGGTAGGACCAGGTTACGGTAGGGCCAGATTACTGTAGGACCAGATTGCGGTAGGACCTAGTTACGATAGGACCAGGTTACGGTTGGACCAGATTACGGTAGGTCCAGATTACGGTAGGTCCAGGTTACGGTAGGTCCAGGTTACGGTAGGACCAGATTACGGTAGGACCAGATTACGGTAGGACCAGATTACGGTAGGTCCAGATTACAGTTGGTCCAAATTACGGTAGGACCTGGTTACAGTAGGTCCAGGTTACGGTAGAACCAGGTTACGGTGGGACCAGATCACGGTAGGTCCAAATTACGGTAGGACTTGGTTACGGTTGGACCAGGTTACGGTAGGACCAGATTACGGTAGGACCAGATCACGGTAGGTTCAGATTACGGTAGGACTTGGTTACGGTAGGACCAGATTACGGTAGGATCAGGTTACTGTAGGACCAGATTACGGTTGGACCAGATTACGGTAGGACCAGATTACGGTTGAACCAGATTACGGTAGGACTTGGTTACGGTAGGACTTGGTTACGGTAGGACCAGGTTACGGTAGGACTAAAAATGAGTAGGACCAGGTTACGGTAGGACCAGGTAGCAGTAGGACCACTTCCTACGACCCGCTTTGGGCTGAGCTCTTCAAAGGAACAAGTTGCCGCATCCCGCCTTCCGCCAAATAGTACACGCATAAAATTCCCAGGAGGCAGTGCGGGCGTTACCAGCGATGGTCACTGGCTTGCTTTCAAGGACAAAATACGTGAACTGTGTATTGTGCTCGCGATAACTGCCGAACGCTCGTTCAATTTTTTCAATATAAAAAAATTCTTCATGTCATTTTTTCATGACGTTTTTGCAATTTATTGTTGGTAACACATATTTTTTCTGCAGTTCCTTGTTCCTGGGTAAACGAAAAAAGGTTTCTTGTCCATAATATGCAAATGCAGGTTTATTATTTTGTATTCGTGGAGAATTATTCTTTTGATCAGGAATGGCTCCATCTTCACAAAAATTCTGACAGGCAGTTTTGTCAAGTTTTGACCGGTTTTGTCCGGTCGAAACGGTTTTGGCCGGACAAAACTGGTCAAAACCTCTCGTGTGATAGACTGATGCTTTTGTCGCTGAGGTATCCGCCATCCGGAAAACTCTTTCGATTTCCTCGCGTTATAAATCGATATCTCTGTGAGCATGGTCCTCCAGTTTGCTTTTTTTTAAGCTGGGGACGTGGTCCCCCCGCCGAAGAGTTCATTGCATTCACAGGACGTCAAAGTCCGGAGTCAGATAAAAAAGATAAAATCCAATGCCGAGGAAAGACGCACAAAATATTCAGTGCATGTTAGCACCATGTCGAAATGAGTCCATTCAGGATTATTCGTCAAAAATTGAACAGCCTAGGCCAAATGCGTCATTTCCAATATGCAGTGGAGAGTGTCCAAAAATAGATTTAAGTAGGTACAGGCAATTTCAAGGAAATTGATTGTTGGCCATCAACCAGAAGTATTGAATATGTGGCAGGCAAAAGAAAGTCGAAAACAAATAAAAGATAAGAAAAACAACCAAACCTGAAAATGAATGAAGATGTGCCCAGACATGGCAAAAGTGATTTGTTGTCATCCAGGTTGATAGAAGATCATAGATGCCAACCAGAATAAAATTGTTCAGTAATTTGTGTCAAAAAAGAAATTGTCCTGGAAATAATTTCATGTAAAAAGAAGACGAAAAGGGGGGAAGCAAATTAGAATTATGTCATGTCCATCTAAAATTTTAAAAAACATCGATTTCTTCTCCTTTTCTGACACCCACCCCAAATTGGAAGGTACCTGCCTATCCATGACAAATATTCAACCTATATAGCCATTCAAAGTGTTTAGTTTGGTGCGAACTGTTGCGATGAAATTCCTCAGAAAAATGCAGCATATTTGGGGAAAGACATAGCTGGTTCCACAAAAAAAAGGGTGCGATGGAAGAACCGAAGAAACAATTTCTGTCTGTTTTTTAATAAAATGGGAGGCACAAAAGATGAATATGTGCCTGCTCTGGTGGAGTGATTATTTGGACAGAAAACCCAGGGCCAAAAATTGCTCACTCAAAAATTGGTGTTTCTTGAACAGAGCTTAAACATTAGAGAAAGGATCGCAATCGTTGCAAGTTCCCAGGCCAACACCGTTACTGTGCGGAACGTCAACACGATATTTGGTTCAATTTTCCAAAACTCCACAGCAACCGGATGCACAAGCCGACTGAAGTAAGCCTTAAAAATGCAAGCAAAGCAGTTTGCGTGTAAATATCTTTCTCCCCGAAAATTCTCTAACCTGCAGGATGATCTCGACGCATCATGACAGGCATTTATTGGGACAAGGCAATAAAAAGATGATTATCCACTTCAAACGACTTTACAGACAAATTAGGCCTATTTCTGCAGACGAGTCGTGCCATTTCAGGAAATTGTCAGTTCGGCTTCCTTGTGGACCAGTACTCTGCGAAGCAAGAAACACACTGATATTGATGCAGAAGCGGTGTAGCGCATAAATTTGTACCCACGAGGTCAGTCAATATTAAAAATTGATTATTATTTATATGATTATTCGAACTCCACAAAATGCCCCTGGGTTAGTAAAGAAATGATGGCACACAAAAGGAGGCTGAGGGCATGATTCGCAAAGCGAAAACTTTCCCACAGTCATTTACTGGCATACAAAAATCCTTTTGTGAATATTCTGAAATCAATTACAAATAATCCTTCCAGCAATTTCTCAATTCGCTTCAGTAGTCTGACATGACTTCTGGTTAAAAAAAAAATTGGCGGTACAATTAGTGTCGTCGTGGAGTTTCAGGTTCCATTCCCACCCTCAAGACTGATTTAAACTCCTCTGTTGATGATGCTGCAACAAAAGCTGCAGTTTTTAACCAAACGTTCGCTAATGTTTTTGTTTCCGACGGTATCCACGTAATCCCGCCCGGGCCTTTCTTTTCTGACAACAATGTCCCTCAGAATTGTCTCAGATAACCGAAACTATGATTGCAAATCGCATTGTTGAAATGAAATACAATGTTGCTGAGGGTATTCGAGTTCCATTGGTGTTAATGTTTTGAAGTTGCTTCCTAATATTTTTGCTAAGGGTTTGTATGTCATTTTTAATCTGAGATTAGGTGTTGGTAATATTCCAGTTGCATGGAAGAGGTCGACCATAAACCAGTCTTCAAAAAAGGTGTCAAATCTAATCCTGCAAATTACCGTCTCATAAATCTCCTTGAAACGTGTTCAATAATTTTGGAATTTCTCATAGTCATACATCAGGAGCTCTCTGGATGCTGCCTCCATTTTAAATGAAGCGCAGCATGGCTTTCGTCCTAGTTGCTCTTGTGAAACACAACTAGCCGCTTTTAGCCAAGAAATAGCCATGCTGCTAGACCAGGGGGTCATAAGTTGAAGGAGTTTTGATTGATTTTTGGAAGGCATTTGACCTTGTAAGCCATTCTAAACTTTTGAAGAAATTAGCCTTCCGAAAAGACGAAGTTATAGACAAAGTTACTCTCAGTTGGTTGGAAGGCTATACCTGTCTGAGCGGACGCAGGTTGTAAAAAGTGATGATACCTTCTCGAAACCCTTACCTAGATTACTTCTGGTGTCCCGCAAGGAAGTATTTTGGGTCCTCAGATATTCTTGATTTTCATTAGTGACATTGTTGGTGCAATGCGATCCAAAATAAAATTATTTGCTGACGATTGCTTGATCTATAGGAAAATCGCCAGTCCCCTGGATTCTCAGGCTTTACAAGCTGATTTGGTAGCGATATCCGATTGGTACGCGACCTCTTCCATGAAACTGAATCAATCTAAATGTCCAGTTATTCATTTTTGCGGAGGACGGAGCATAGCAAACGATTTTACATACGTTCTCGATGGACAAAATCTTATCCCCCGAAGTGACTCATCCTATTTGGGAGTTGTTTTTAATTGTAAACTTGGTTGGTCCCGTCCGGTTTCAGCTGTTTCGAAAAAAGCCAATAGTTCACTTTATTTTGCAAAACGGATTTTTAGAAAATGCCCAAATAAAAACTTCGCGAGCTTGCCTACTTTACTTTGGTCAGACCAATTCTTGAGTATGCATCAATGTCCTGGGATCCTCATCTCACTTCCCATTGTGATTCTTTGGAACGTGTTCAAAGGCGCGCTGCTCGCTTTGTTGTAGGGGACTACCGCAAACGGAGCAGCGTCACCGCAATGATTACTCAGCTCGGTTGGCCTAAGCTTGCTGAGAGAAGAAAGGTCCACCGCATTTTGTGTCTTTATCGAATCCTTGGCAACTCCGGTGGATGGGGAAATTTGTTTTCCTTGATTACGCTCCCATCTTTTTACAGTCGCCATGACCACCCTTAAAAGAAAAAGCCGTTGGCATTCAAGAGAGATATCGGGAAGTTTTCTTTTGTGTCCCGAGCAATAGCATGACTGGAATTCACTACCACTCCAGCTTCTGTGCTGTCCCAACCTTTAAGTACATCAATAATTCTAAGGCGCCGGCTGCTGTCTCTGTTCTAAATTGAGTTTCTGGCCAAATTTGTTTGGATCTGAAAGTTTTAGAGTGGATGTTCTGCATTCCTCCGTTGGAGTTTGAAAATAAATTCTTTGGATTTATGGCTTCTTTGGATTTATGAATTCTTTGAGTTTATGTATCTCAGCAACAAAAGTAATCATGAAAGGGAGAATTTTGGTCTTGCTCTCGTATTTGTAATTTGTCTGCCCCGTTTCTCGTGATGCTTTTTCCGATTATTGGCGTTTCTTATTGTTTTTATTTTGTACAAAAGTGTTATCGTTATCGTTATGTATGATATTGTGGGGAAACACCCCCAAAATACAGTCATTCAATCAATCAAAACACTTCGAGCAAGCTCGAAGTTATACTAGATCCCTATTGTGCACTGCATTTCTTAAATCTTAGATTCTAGAACACATTTCACGAAAAACGCAAGATCGCACAGGAATTTGATATCTCAGCCCCACTTTTTGCGTCGAACATTTCCCATCGTCGCATAAATGCTGGACGCTGGTGCACCAGCGAGCAAGATTTCGCTTGAACTTTCTGTTCAGTGAGAAGAAAAGATTGCTGAAAAACAAAAATAAATGGACAACAAAAAGGGATTGCAAAAATAATGGACATGAGGATTTGATCAAATTGCCATGGGCCACTTGTGATGAAATTCATTCCAACTTTGGTCGCATTTGGTCAGTTGGACAAACGAACTTTATGGCAATTTTGTCACAATCCTCACGCCGTTAAAGCGTGAGATGCTTCGAATTTCCGTGTGGTTCAACCTTTCTATGCAAGAAATCTTGGTTAGATGTTTCAATCCGCGCTTATTACACATTTTAGACCTTCCGAAATTATACATTATTCCTGCTACCCCGACTAAGCCGAGAGTAGCTTGAGCCAGAGATGATCCTCAGATGTGGATCCTGAGTGGATTCTTTTTTTTTCAGTATTTGATGACCAACTCATCAGCTGTGGTACGTCGAATCTGATCTGAGGGCTAACTCTGCGCGCCCGATGGAAATGTATGGTTGAGTTTTGACCATGGCAGCTTGCAAGTTTCAACAGCTAGGGCAACTTATAGACCTTATTATTATTTTATTACTATTATCAAAATACTGCTACGAACTTAGGTGGTAGCAGGCGTGGAACAAAGTTCTGAGTCAAAACAGTTTAAAGACAATGTCGTGTCAATTAAAAGTTTAAAACGAAAGGACAAAAATGATCACGTGAAAATGATTGAAAATTGCAAGGAGGAATGAAAGATGCAGACGTTCTTTTGACCTGTTTGAATTTGAATGGACTTTTATCTTGTTTAATCGTCTAAATAAATTCTCCACAGATACTTTCAAGCAAACACTTGCCACAAACACATTCAACGAGAAAAAAAAGAATAATTTACCAGCTCTCTCTCTCTCTCTCTCTCGTGTTTTACAAAAATCTGAAATCATTACAAAAAACTGCACTTGTGAAAACTGTGTGCACATTTCATAGGCCATCAGTAGTTGTGCATCTCCATTTTTCAGAACAAGCTTACCATGTTACACGTAACCAAACCCGCATGCTTCAACAACAGCCAACTTCAAATATTTCGTTTTCCAGTTATGGCTTCGACACACTATCGTCTTTTCGCGTGCGTATTCCTCTTGGAAGTTGTTTGTTTCGGGAGGGAAAAGCACTCGTAATTTTATACACGATTTTATTTACCAACAGCTATCCATCTGAGTATGTTGTGTCTGGGTGGTCACTTTAAGGGAAAAAGTTGTTTGAAGCCACCTTTAAGAACGAAATAAAACATGTGACTATTTTTATTACCATATTTTCCTTTTATTTAAGATTTGTAATGTATTCACATATCAGGGGTTGTTTCAAGATACATCAGCAGGCGTAATTTGTCATTGTAACAGATAAGTGGGTAGGTAGGCCAATAATCATCTCTGCCCAAAGACAAAAAAGCCATTTCGGAACAGAACAAAAAGTTCCAAGGTATAAAACAAACACTGAAAATTTAATTCTGATAACGGAAAAGGCATCGGTCGTTTCCCTGCGCAAGTTTCAAACAATCGTTTACTGAATGGCAAGATCAGCATTCTGCTGGAACGAGACATCATCAAAGCGACAAAATAAAGGGCTAAAAGACATGGAAAACAAATTCTATAGTCTCAAAGTGCCAACCATAACATTCATGGGTGCCGGAACTCCGAGTTGATTGGTGGCAGAGGAATAAGGTCAAGATAATTGAGAAAATCAAACGCGAAATTGCAAATAGGGCGCATCTCATAGTTATCGCTCTATTTTCAAGGGTCCTTTTTAGAGTCTGGCACCCATGGTGCTGAAATGTTTTACAACAAAAATGAGAGAGCAAAAAGAGAGCTAAAAAATTCACCTGAAGAAGTTTCATTTTTGATTTCATAGCTGCAATCTTCTCAAAAACCTTGGCAAACAGTAGATCAAATTGACAAATCTGGATACTGGTGAGAAGAACCATGCAGATTTGCACCAGAAATCATTTCATCACACAAACTTCTTTCTGGAAGAACATTTTCTTCGCCCATAAGCTCAAATTTCGAGATTGTTCTCTTGAATTCGTATTCCCATTTTGACAAAAAAGAAATGGAATGGTTGATCAATTTTTACAGAAATCACAACTTCGTTTCTGTCTGTCGTCTGGCCTTCAAACTTCATGAGATGCGACATCAGAAGGAGGCCGATGGCGTTTTACTTGCGTGAGCTTCGCTTCTGACTTTTTTCAGAAGGGCAACTTTGACAGGTATCAAGGTGTTTGGTCCTGGCTTAGTTTGAACCCCTCAGTTAGAATGTTGTTTAGTTTTCGTTTCCCACGGAATGGTGCTTAAATACAAACCTTTTTCATCATTCCCAACATAACATGATAATCGAAGGAAAACAGTCCTCACAGTAATTAATTAACAAAATCAGCGACCTGCTGAGATAGCCTGTGCGAAAGCCCGACCAGGAAGTTACCGAAAGGCGAAACGGGAGCCTTCTTTTCACTGCACCACCGAGGGAATGCCAGCTGGAAGTGGCGGTATTTATATGGTACAGTTAACCATGTCTCTGGCAGTCCGAAGCCTGCAAGCGCCAAAGAGCGCGAGTGGGACTTGCAGTCACCTTAAAAAATTCGAAAGGGCTTTTTCCACACCCCTCAAACGTCAAAACTGGGACCAATTTATATCCAAATTAGAGATGATCCGAATCGATAACTTCTCCGTAACAATGAAAATCGACGAAAAGCTCATTATGCTTGCATTTTTCATGAAGGTAAACAGAAAAAAACAGTCAATCCAAAAACGAAAATTTGGAAACAGCGTAGAACAATAATTGGAAAGAAAACCAACAACAGTTCAAAGAAAACTACCCGTTTTGCTACAAAAAACTATGATGAAAAAATATATGGCAAAGAATGTAAACAATGAAAGTCGTGATGAACAATAAACTAGGCCTATACTGAAGGAAACAAATAAAAAAGCAGCTTTGAAAAATTTCGGCAGAAAAGAAATTTGTCAGGCTTTTCGAAAGACTCGCACTGGTCGCAGGTCAACTTCAATACCGTGACCAGCCGGATCCATGACCAAAGACCAAAGCACACATGCAACAAGCGTATCTTATATTTTGTAGACATGCTTAAATCGTGCATCAGATTCAGAACCACGAAAACCGGGCGTATAATTGGCAAAAGTCTTTGAAATCGAAGGTCCCAAAAACCTATTCCAAATCGTGGACAGAAAAAGGCGCAGATTACCATTTTGGTTGGGAGAGTTCTGGAAGAGGGATAATGTCAAATGTGTCATGTGTTGCATGGATTGTGGGCCCCGTATCTCCTGGCCCCTTCGAGACGCCATTAATGGCGATATTTAAAAAAAATTAGACTTCCCAAGTGAACGTCTGACATGGGCGATGAATGCAGTGAGATAGATCACTTGCTACCAGCGAGCTTCAACAAAGAACTTAAGACTGAGTGGAATGATGCCTAGAACTTCCGAAAAGCCTTATGAACAATGGGAGACAGAAAATTTTAACGGACATAAAACAGCACAGCAGTAAACATATTATCTGATCAAAAACAAAGCGATTCATGCATACCCGTTCAAAGACAAAAACGTAGGCAAACCAGACAGGCAGAAGCATGGGACAATAATTTCTAGAAAAAATAGCAGTTCGGAAGAAAGATAACCCGTGTAAGTAAGAAAAAGCAAGGAAATCGAAAAGTAAGAAAATATTGTCGATTTAATAAACCTGTTTGAGTATTGCACCTCCGTAATTTGAAATATCTCCAATTCAGCCGTACGCGACCTGATTCCTGATTGTTTCATTATCGGAAGAGAGACTGGCCAATGTTTGGACAACGTGTCGTTCCTGCCAAGTGTGTTTTTGTTTTAAAATAATTGTGTTTTACTGCGTAAAAATGAGTTGTGTTCAGCATGAGAAATGTTATGAAAAATTATGAACGTTTTAAAACACCCCAAAGGGTTCTCCTCCATCCCTCTGCTCCAACTAGGGCGGCGAGAGCGCTAGATGTAGCCTCGGTTTTTCTTCTATCTAGCTGTGCGATATTCAGATCTGAGTTGCGTCATGTCTCTCTCTATCTCTATCCTTCTATCTTACTTTTAGCTCTCTCTATCTCTTCTTCTCTCTCTCTCTCTCTCTCTCTCTCTCTCTCTCTCTCTCTCGTGTTGGATTCTCGATTGCATCCTGTTGCGAAAAAGGTCGTCCAGAGTTCAAGGATGCTGAGGGTCAAGTGCTGGATTATAACGAAAGTCTAATAGTGCAGAACACTTGAATGGATTTGGAGTAGTGCCTTCCTCAAAAGAATCAGTGACTTGGCACCAATCCACAAAATGCGGATTCTTCATAAGACAACGGCACATCAAAGTGACAAATAATGCCATACCTTACAGACCCGCCGTGAATGTCAGACAGAGGAGGAATTCCAAAGGTCTGGCTGGCACAAATGTTACGATGCCCACAAAGTCGTTATCCAAATGGCACCTGAGTTTCTGATGAACTCCGGTGTGCTGAAAAGTTTGGTTGGGAGTGAAAATGCAATCCATAAAGTTTTGAGTTCATGGAAATTATTTTTCTGGCTTGCCCTTAATTCTAGCTGTAATTTGGACCTGTTCCGAAGTATCTGTTGGGACTTTCAAGCATTGATTGGGGATTTCGGTGACACGAATCACTCATCCGAAATTGGGGGGCAAAACTGAATTCAAAAGGTTCGTCCCTAATTTTTTCTAAAATATGCCATTTCTGTACAAACAACGTCTGCACGAAGAGATTTTTCCAGATCATGATGGATTTGTGGGAACTGCGTACCCCTGGAAATGTCGGTAATCGAGAATCTGGTTAAAATTGCATTTCATATTTTGCCCCTAAAATTTCGAAGATTATGCAATTTCTAAACAAAGCGGTCATGTGTGTAGAGAACTTGCTGAAGTTTCGAGGGGATTTCGGCGATGATGAAATAGAGGAAATGTCACCAATTGATCATTGTTCATTTGATCAAAATTGAACTGATTTTGAATGTGCATCTCTTGGCAAACATGCGATGAGAGCAGAAAACTTGCAAGTTTAAGGGGGTTTCATTGACTTCGACGTAAGAATATTTGTCAAAATCTTGAAAATCTCACACACTTTGAAAACCTTGGCAAGTCCGTTTACTGGCACGTTTACACAAACGTCACAGGAATTAACATCAATTTTGATTCAGCGAAAGGAGAAAGGCATCGTATTTGCTGTTTTTTTCGTTTCGTTGTTGAAGGCGTTTAACCAACACAAAACTTCACAAAAATGTAAAACTATTCACAAATCGGAAAAACAAAATGTGGGCTTTTAGCGTAGATGTCATTGATGATTTTCATATGATTCAAAAATATTTACAAACAAGTACAAAAGTCTTTATAGTCTACACTTTAGCCATACTCATATACGCACACACATACAGAGGTACGACTAAGGCGCGCTTACACATCACACGAAAAAGTGTATGCAGGCCTTAAGATGGAAAAACGCTCGCCATAATCGCCAAGCATCTTTTGAGAAGGTTTTACAGAAAAATCACACAAAACAGATTCACAGTCAAAAATTGACAAACATTCGCTCTAATTCGGAAAGGGAAGTTCGAATAGGTATATGTCTGTCTCATCGATACAGATTCATAAATTATTAATATCATTGTTTGGCTTCACGGTTCACTTCGATTTGTTTTTAATTGATATCTATAATAGGCTACACGGAATAATATGAAACAAAAGAAAATGAAAACAGATAACAAAATAAATAAACACTGCCTCTGTGTACGATAAAATGTAGTGAAAAATAGAAAAACGAGCTGAAGGAAATCGAGATGGCAACTCAGGTGTCATGGCGGGGGTGTTGTGATGGCAATAAAAATCAGTTACGATGCAGAATGGACAGATGCAAAACAAACACAAAAGACGGTTGTTGGTATGGCAACTTTGACAGAATGAATGCGGTATATGGATGAAAATGGTCAGGCAACAAAATTGTCAAAGAATTTTGACATAGGTACAGGGTGTCATGGTATGGCCCGTATGGCAACAGATTCGAACAAAGTGGATGACATGAGCATAGCATATATGGCAACAAGATCAGGAAGGATTGAGAACGTGAATAAAACATGCGATGGCCGATGACCTGCAGGACTCGGTGCGAATCTGTATTCTGGCCGAATTTTGACCTGCTTCATGATGTCGCGAGGATTTTTTCCCTCCCCAGGGTCTTGTGATGGTGCTTGCAAGAAGAAAAACATTTTGACTTCACGGAGTGGTGTATCTTTTCTGGGAAGCGGACACAGGTCCGCTTGAATGGTACTGGCCACTTCCGCCACTTCAGACGCCTCTGGACAGCGCTGGATGATATTAATTTGTGACAAAAATCACTGTCTCAGTCGCCAACGCATTTTGATGAAAATTATTCATTTTCCTATTTTTCCTCCAATTCTGGCTTTAAATCCTGTTCCAAAAGTCTGGAAAGAAACTTTTTGACCGCAAGTCAAGATTCAGTGCAAAAATATCACCAGTAATGGCACAAAACCGTGCCATTTTTGCCCGGGATTAAGCGATCTATCGATTGGGAATTCAGGCGCAAGAAAGATCTCCCCTCACCAAATTTCCAGCTGTTAACACTGTAACAAATGGACAAAAACCGGAAACTGTCTCCCTTCAAAAATAACGAACTTCTACAGCTGTTGCAGGCTCTGCGAAATGGAATGGATAATGGACAAGCTTTTGGAAATTGCGATTGTCATAATGCCGCCAAAAATTAGATGCATGGGTGTTTCACGATTTTTCTTTCGAAGTTTATAACGCGTGGCGTTACCGAGAACGTGGCTGGCTGACAAGCAATGAATTTAGGTATGCATTTACGACATCCTGCACGGTAAGAAAGATGAACGGGACCCATCGTGGATCACCGAACAGCTTATCGCCAAAAGAACATGCTGTCTGGTTATCATTCTCGACACTTTCCGCAATACCTGCTGGCCTTGTGCGAAAAGCAAACCATCATTGTCTCTAGTTTCTGAAAACGTGGGAGATGAAAGATTTTGGAAACAACCCATGAGATATGGCTTTTCATCGGAGTCCTCTCCAACATGCTAGACAGAGCAACATGGGTGCAATTCAGGTCATTTTGTTAGGTCGAACGGACCCATTCTTCGTTGGAAATGGGGCAGCGTGAACCTCCCATTTAGCAGTTCAAACAATTAAATGAATAGCTCAGATTTTGACCAGTGCCAAGGATTAACAGCAGTGAATTAGACTTCTCTCAGTTGAACACCTCAATGGAAAAACCAATTCGAGAGCGGAGAGTTACGAATAGGTTACCAAGAAAGACCTCGCACATTTTCCAGGTTGTTGTTTAAATTATCGTTGGAAAATTATTGGAAGTGTTTTTAAGTGCTTCAACGAAGTTAATGAGCATGATATAAAATGTTCAAAAGCTACACAATTCCTATACACATAACAAATATATCAACAACACAAAGGTATAAAAGGCACAGCGTAAAAAGTGCGAGAATAAAAATCACACAAAATTTATGACATTTTGTCTTCCCATGTTCGAAGTTAACAGAAACAGGCCAAAGTTGGCAAAAACAAATGATTTAGCCAACGATGGAGGGTCAGGAGGTGTCAAAGAAATGTGGACCTGAGGTCAGCGTCCCTTCCCGCAGATTGACGAACCATTTAAGGTGCCCAACCTTCCCCACTTGTGAAGGCTCTTCGCGATTATGTGCGGCATTGGAATACCCTTTTTGTCGTTTGACCCAAAGAACGAGACCAGGTTACCCTGATTTTGCAATGCAAGGCAGAACATTTCCTTCAGCGAACTGGCGATGAAGGCCGGTCAAAAAACAGTGTCCATCAGTCCGCACACGACTCGAAGCTACTAAGTCGCCAGGCCGTTACTGTCAGGAAGTTCAACTAAGGTCACTTCGAACGCCTCCTCGCCGTTGACCTGTTTCAGTTCGAGCAAGAAAATGTCTTCGTTGCAATAATATTTGAGCATTTCGTCGTCCACCTTAGCGATTATCCTGAAATTGAAGAAAGATAGGAGAGAGGAGCGTCAAATTTCAATACGTTTTATGGACTTCTGGAAATTGAAAATTATCAAGGACCACGGACTATTGCTCTCCTGAGAATGTTTTCAGATCAGATGAGATCGGATTGTGTTCTTACGACACCGCAAACTCAAACGAGATAAAATGTACGAATGTAGACCGAACGGAGGAGTTGTGGGCAAGGATGCATGGTCACAGTTAGCTTTATAAAATTGGTCAATTTGCACGAATTAGTTTCAGCATGGGAGTTCAAATTTGAAAACGAATTCGATTTTTGAAAAATTAACTTTTGCACAAAATTATGCCCAAACAACGTCTTCAGGTGACCTTGGTGTGGTCGTTCACTAACGCAGAGAATTCACTACAAGCAGCCTCAAGAAGCTCAACAATTTCTTAAGGTCAGTGAGGTCCTCGTTGGAGGGACTTCCATGGCCACAAATGGTTTATGAGTTTCTTTCTCAGTGGCTCAACAAAGATGTAAGGAAATCCCGAGAGGGAAAAAGCGTCAACATGGCCCTGCAGATGGCCCCGAATATCTTAGACGAAGAATGCTCGTGGGCAACATGCAACATCTCCGTTTTTCCAGATTCGGAATTCTAGATTCCTAGAATTGGTCCATTTTTTGTTCACACCTTCGGAAGAAGTTTGTAACTTTTGTCAAAGTTAGTAAAATTGCACGAAATCTATAGGCAGCTAAATCTATTTGTGTCTACAATGGAAGGTTTGATAATAAGACATTGTTTTGAGGCAAAAATAATTAGAATGGGTTTAGAAACAGATGAGAAATGCAAGCATAGATTAGTGTTAGATGACCGATCCTTCCACCTTTACCCCTTAAGGTGCAAGCCGAGAAAGCTTCCCATGATTTCTGCATTTAAAATATCTCTATTTACAATCAATTTAATTTTCTATTGGTCTGCATCACAAAAATTACAAAATTTCAAACTTCAAAGCAGACATGCTCAGGAGCCTTCTCGGAAAACACCTTTCAGAAGAATGAGGTTAGTGTCAAAATTACTGAAGCATGCAAATAAAGGGTTAGGAGCAAAAAGTAAAAAAGAATCCCAGCTTAACTTACCCCTTCCTATTTTTTCTAAATACGTTTTTTACGCTCGAAGGAGAAATTTTGTATTTCAGATCGATCTGAAAGAATAAAAAAAAGAGAATACCAATGCTATTTATGGCTTTCCGTTTATTTTTTAAGTAAAATACCAATGCTATTTATGGCTTTCCGTTTATTTTTTAAATAAAATATAAAATATAAAATTTTTAGAGTTCTATCTATGCGAGACCAGGTTCGATCGGTGGACCACACAAACAGTTATTGTGCGGTGCTTCAAATGACCATATTTTCTGAATTTTCAAACAGTGATGCATGACGGATAAACGTCGAAAATCTATTGAACGTACTCGTAAAATGGTCTATAAGAATCCCGCTTTTTATGGAATACCGCCATCGTTCCCGGGTTTTATCTTTTCGTTGAAATGATATCTAAGATTGGCATAATGATTGGCATAATCCTGCAGGGAGCAATTGGCATTTAATCAACGGACTTCGAGTTGAGCTTGAGAATCTCTTTTTGTGGAGGAACCTCCAGGAATATGTAAAGTAGGTAGGCCCACCTCAGATCACGATATTTGCAAAAACACTTTTAAATCGTGATACTTATGCCACTCGTTTTTATGCGTAGAACATTTTTCATTTTTGCTGCAACTTTAGTGTCCGAAAATTATGGGATGAATTTTTGGACTATCTATTTATCAACAAAAACGAAGCAGCACACTGACTCGAAAAATCCAACGCCCAATTTCTTTAACTTTTGAAAAACATTTTCCGTGTTTTTTGAAGTTTTCCAAGTCCCTCGTTTTGTAGACACTTCTGAACACTGCCTGTCGGATGTGCTGCTTCACTGTTAGTTGAGCGATATTGGCATTTTGTTTTTTAACGTTTTAATGTTAAATGCGCAGCGATTCTCTTTTTCAGAAGGGCCAACACGGAACTGCGCAGAACTTTCTAAGGAAAAAAGAGTTGTGTAACGATTTTAAGAGTGAACTGAGGAAGAGGACGGTAGCCTTGCATTGTGAAATATGAATCCAATTTCGAACAAATCCCTACAAAAAGGAAATGGTAACCTGCAACTGGTTTTACCGATTTGCAACGTTTTTTTCTGGTGGTGGTTGGAAAATGACAGCCTCAAATTTGCCCGAAAATCATGAGATGAGAACTTTCTCGTAGCTCCTATCTACTGGCCAATATCTTGATCATTGTTGCAGTTGTTTTGTGCAACACAAAGAATCCCTGAAGTATTTTCATGATGCTCAATTTTCATGTCACTGACGGTGTCATGCGCAGAAGTCCAGTCCATGGTTTTGTGTGTGTATTTTTTATCTGTGCCTTTCAGTATATGTGCTATTTTCAATGCTACAAAGTGCCAGTGGAAAAAGTCTCAGCGGCTTAGGCCTATCATCGATCTTAAGAGGAGTATAGTAGTCAATGGCTCATTGTGCATTTTCAAAATCAAGCGCATTTCCGTACTTTTCTTCAGTGGCCCACAATTCTCAATGATCCACAAATCATCTGGCATCATAGGAACCATATTTTTATCTTTAATCTGGAGGTAAAGAGAGGCAGGCTCTTTCAGGAAGACAGTTATAAAAACATATGCAGGGTGTTTCAAAAAACCGCGCAACCGCAAATCTTGCATGCGACTCAAGATTTCGAGGGTCAATTTCGATGTTCCATCGTTTGACGTTAAGTTTTTATTTTTTTATTTTGTTAATTTGTTTAATTTTAATTTCTTTCCACCTCTGGGATACCATAGGGGAAGCAAAGCTATAAGCCCTCATGGTATCTCAGTTCGCACCAAGTGCATGCATGGCTTTGCAGAAATTATTTAACAGTCAGAAATTTTGTTGTCAGAAATTTTTTTTTATGACGCCCCTTCTGCGTATGCAACTCTGAAAATTAAATTAGCCTGTTGCATACGCAGGAGGGGTAGCAGAATTTCAAAGCATGTCCTCTCGCCCCTCTGAAACAATCTGCTATGCAACATGCATGGTTGAAATTTGTCGTGTTGCATACGCAGAAGGGGCAAGGCAGGGATTTTTACGTCACCTTCTAGCCCCTCTTGAAACAATCTGCTATGCAACACGCATGGTTGAAATTTGTCGTGTTGCATACGCAGAAGGGGCAAGGCCGGAATTTTTACGTCACCTTCTAGCCCCTCTGAAACAATCTGCTATGCAACACGCATGGTTGAAATTTGTCGTGTTGCATACGCAGAAGGGGCAAGGCCGGAATTTTTACGTCACCTTCTGGCCCCTCTGAAACAATCTGCTATACAACACGCATGGTTGAAATTTGTCGTGTTGCATACGCAGAAGGGGCAAGGCCGGAATTTTTACGTCACCTTCTAGCCCCTCTTGAAACAATCTGCTGTGCCACATGCATGGTTTAAATTTTCCGCGTTGCATACGCATGAGGGGCAAGGCAGAAATCTATTCATTTTAGACTGTTTTTCACATGCATTGTTATTTCCTGTATTCACAGACATGCATGCAATTGCATTCACTGAGACACCATGGGGGCTCTTTGGCTTTGCTGCCCCGATGGTAACCAAGAGTCCTGAGTCCGAAACAAAATAAAAAAACAAAAACGTCGAAGGTTGGGACATTCAAACTGACCGTCGAAATGTTGAGCTGCATGAAAAAATTCAGATTGCGCGGGTTTTTTGAAACACCCTGTTTTGTACATGGCACTTGTTAAGAGATAAAAAGATAAATAAATGGTCAACATCCATCAAATCTAAAACTGCATGCAGGTTGAATCAATTTTAGGCCACAAACCTGAAAGTATCCGTCACCACCAAAGATAGGCTCTCTCTACCAATTCCCTCCACAAAATCCCAGTTTAAACAGCCACCAATATACGAGTAGTTCCAGAAGAAAGGTCGAAATACAGAGTCAGAACCAGTGAAATCCAAGATAACTTTGCCTGATCCGCAGAGGCAGATGAGATTTGTATAGTAGCGGGGGAAAAAGATTACTCATACATGTGTTTTTCCCATTTGATTGTTGCCTCCGAAACGTTTTTTTCTTTCTTTTTACTCTTATGCATTTGGTAGAAATTAAAGCGCCAAATTGCAACGGAGCTTTCTAGGGGTGTCAGATTTTGACATGAGTGATGAAAGAGAATCTTTTATTTCTACAGCATGGAGTTTTTGCTAAAATCTCAAGAATAGACATTTTTCACATGTATGGGTAATCTTTTTCCGCCGCCAGTATACACCGTCAGTAATACACAGTGAGATGCTTCCAATAACAAAAAAAAGGCATGCAAAAGACGGAGCAAATCAATCACCGAACCTCTTTCAACAATGTCTTATTTATCAAAGCTCAACTACTTCATTTTTTGTGCCGAATTTTAGCATAATTCTGCCCCCATGTTGGGACTTGAAGCTGCAGCTACAAGCCAATCTGAGAGTGCCCGCAGGAGTTACAGTGTGACATGAATTTTTCTCCTGAACTTGGGGACCCCCTGGATCCAAAATTTCTGCAGGAAATTCCAAAACTTCCGGTTGCACACAAAACATTTTCCCACGCTCTCAGTTGTAAAATCGTTGAAAGATTCTGCAGCGTACAGTCACAGAAAAAATAATGACTCCCTAACGGAGTTAAATGGGCTGTCAGATGTTTTTGCAGGTCTTCTTGGAAAAGTTGGGAAACGCAATGATTGACATTTACATATATCATCAAGCAACACGGCTGAGACCACGACCACCTTGATCCGTTCTGAACGACGCGAATTATGCCTTCACGAACGGCTCATCCGCCGTCAGGTTGCGGAAAATTAGGTCTATCTTCTGGGATTCGCCACACAGCTCTCCGGAAAAAACATACACCCGGGAAACGCAAGCCTAAACAATTCCTTTCTTCGAATTCCAGCCGACGTCGAGACAAAAGATCGGTTTTCTTCTCAAAGAATGCAACCCGCATAGCATGGAAGCAAATGAATTATGCAGATGTAGGGGTCCATTTGACTCTGCTTTAAGGAATCATTATTGTTTCCGTGACTGTACGAGAACGAGTATAGCGGAGGCGGAATTAATGTACTCATACATGTGAAAAGTTGCGGCCGATCAAATTTTGGCAAAAACTTTATGCTATAGAAATTAAAGATCCTCTTTTGTAAACGAGGTCAAAATCTGACACCTTTCGAACGCTTTGTTACAGTCTGGCGCTTTAATTTCTACCGCCTGCATAATAATAAAAAGAAAAATAAAAGTTTCGGTGGCAACACTTAGATGGGAAAAACACATGTGTTGGTACATTAATTCCGCCGCCACTCTACATTAAATTAGTCGACAACTCTCTGCAAGATTTTGCTCGTTAAAAATCCCAGATGTCTTCAATTCTGAATAGTCATCACAGAAAGAAAGAACTTACGGAGTTGAGTAATCCGTGATAATTTGGTGGCACCAGGTGAAGCGGGGTGTACATGTCTTCTGTCTCCTGTCTGACGTAGAGCATCAACCTTTCCGGTGAGTTCGGGTTCATCCTCGGCCTCTTCATGTGAGGTGCTGTGAAGATGCTGTCGTGAGGTGGAGGCGGTAAGCTCACCAGTGGCTCTGGTGTGTGAACTGGCGTTATTTCAGGCTTCCTGTCGCTGAAAACAGGAAAGAAATCAGGAATTACAACAGGGAACATGCTCAAAGATGGGATGTAAATTGTTGTAAACTGGATGAATAAACAATCTTTGCAGATGCAACAGTAAAAATGAATTCCGAATTGTTCAACTACGAGTAGACGTTGTTGACGAAGAATGGGCATTCTACAAGTAACTTGTACACTCTAAACACGAAGTTCAGCTTGGAACACCATATTTTAACATGGGCTTAGATGGGAGGTGTTCTTTTAGGAACACACGTCTTGTTTTTGGAACACCATAAGTGTTCCATTTGGAACACAAATGGAACACTTATGGTGTTCCGAACCACCAAATGTGTTCCAAATCTGTGACATTGCTGTCACAGATTTGGAACACATTAGGTGTTTCGGAACACCATCAGTGTTCCAAATGGAACACATATAGTGTTCCAAAAACAAGACGTGTGCTCCTAAAAGAACACCTCCTATCTAAGCCCATGTTAAAATATGGTGTTCCAAGCTGAACTTCGTGTTTAGAGTGTAGAATGCCCATTCTTCGTCACAAGTAGGTGATCACAATCGAACCAAATGCTCAGTTACCTCAAATGCAAGTCCAACCTGACCAAACCAAACCTGATCTAAAGCAAACCTAACCTTTTCTTGTACTTAAACGAGCATTTTATTCAGCCGTGATCACCAGCTTGTAGATAGCCGAAAAATGTCTGTTGTGCAAGTTGTGTGTTTATTTGGGAAGTAAATATGTTTTGGAAGTGTTAATTGTGGAAGTGTTTTTATTGTGAGGAAGTGTTTGTTACAGAAGTGACTTCATGAAGGTTCGATACTTCCGCAAGAAGCGAAGACTTCTTTTTTATCCAAATCCTTCTAGGAAATAAATTAATCCTTCAAGGTCAATTCCCTTAAATGGAACGCCAGCGGTTTTGTGGCTGTAAATTTAAGAGCACTTAGGTATATTCTTACACTTCGAATGATGCGTTTTTTTTTCAGTTTTACAGCCCGAGAATATCATTGCACATGCACAGCACCACACCAAACGGCCCCCGAGAGATGGAAGCACAAAGCCCAAAGTTGAGAGTTCGCAGAGCTTTAACTTACGCTGAGCAGTCTGGAGGGAAGTGGTGATGAAATTTCAGAGTGCTAACAGTAGCAGGAGATTTGACAGTGGCGCCGACAGAGTTCAACAGATAAGGAGAAGACAGTTTGCCAATAGACGAAGGAGAAGACGGAGATTGGCAAGCATCGTCACCGTTTGGCAAGCTAGAAGATAATAATAGAGAGAGTATAGAATAACACGCTATGGGATAGCAGCAGCAGGTGCAGAGGGATATAAAGCCTGAAGCTTCACG
>JASGXE010014157.1:0-11005 GCA_030068105.1 Sinentomon sp. SZTP_YWyxl | reverse complement strand
GGCTTCATTTTGTTGCTCCACTGATAAAATTAAACATTCATTACAATTCCTTTTTTCCAAGAACTGTAAGGGAGTGGAATTCCCTCCCGCATAATTCACCCACAATCACATACGCCCAAGGTCAGTTAGCTCGTGCTCATTCATCGGTTTGATTCTTACTACTGGTTTATTGCTTCTGAATATGTTCAATGTGCGTTGTGTTCTCTCTCTTTTTTTTTCATGTTCTTTTTTTATATACCTGACACGTGTTTAAATTTTCTGACTTGGTGCCATGCACTGTATCATCCATCCACCTGCCAAATCTTTTTGTAGGTGTTTTTGTTTAAATAAAATAAAATAAATAAAATAAATATTGCAGGGTGGGGTGTGTACAAGTCTTCCATTTTCCTTCAGAGTCAGGCCAATTCCCCGAAGAACTGACCATGGCTATTTCATAGAACAACCCTTAGTTAAGTTCAACAAGCGTTTTAATAGTTTTTTTCCTCGCACGGCAAGAGATTGGAACACTCTTTTGCCTTCCTCGCCCTTTCTCCAATCGCTGCCAAAGTTTTCTTCGCCGGGTTGACAAAACGTTATCTATAGCGCCACTGCATGCAGTCCCGCCTCATTTATTGCAACATTGCAGGGTTTCGCTTTTTCCATTTGGCATTCCCATGTTTATTCCATTGATGGCTCTTTGTTACGTTTTGATTTTCCTGTTTTCCGTTTGTTTTTATTCATTTGACGTTCGACATAATCGTTGAGATTTATTTCACATAAATAAACAAATAAATGTTATCCGCACTACTTTTTGTTCACAATTCTCACTTGTTTGCATCTTCCTTTATTGAAATGAATGTTTATACCTTTGTTGTCAATTTTTTGTCTGTTAGCCTGAAAAAAATCGTTTCTGACACAATTGCACCTCATTCAAGCAAATAAAATTAAAATAAACAAAAATAAATAGATAAATCCTCTTTAACAACGAAGGAAAAAAAATACTGGATTTGCTAAAAAAAATCTTTCAATGAAAAGTGCAGGTCATTGAAATCCCGTCTATTTTCCCATCTAAATTCCAAACTAATTAAATTAAAACTAATTAAAACTAATTAAATTCTAACCCTAATTAAATCTCGTGCATTTCAATTTTCCTTCTTTCCACGCACACTTCATGATTGGAATGATTTACCGAGGGACTCGTCAACAATTCGCTTTGCAGGATCAATTATAACCAAATCTAATCCAGCAATATCCAGTCAGCAATACCTCCTACGTAATGATCTACCTATGGTGTTATTCCTCTTTTCTGTTTTTTCTTTTTTTGTGAAAACTAGAATAGAATGCCTATCTAATCTGAATGTTTTGATGCACGTGTTTTTTTTTTTAAAGTTGCTGTTGTGTAAATATTTTAAAAATTGACAAATTTTTAAAATATTCAGCAAATAAAAACGAACTGAACTCGTTTGTGAAGGATTTTTCAAACAGTTCGTACCTATCAATTATACCCAAAATTTTTAAAATATTTAAAAAAATTGAAATATTTTAAAATATTTTTAAATATTTTTAAAATAAATAAAAGACAAAATTTAATCATCTGTGCTGTTAAAGGTGCTGGTTCCGTCCTCACCTGGATCATCCGCCTTCCATCACCTCAAAGCATCAGACACTGGTCCATCAAGACTCCAGAATGCCAGGGTCCATTTCATTCCTTTCTTTTTGGTCAGTGATGATTGTACTTTGTGGAATTTTGATGAGGAAGAAAAAGCCGGATCGATTCGCCAGTTTTTTGATACTGCGATACCACATCACACTATTCGAAGGGACAGCTGATGATCGTTGTTTGGTGTTTCGCATCATTTCTGTCTCACAATCAGTTTGTTGCCTCTTTGCTGTTTTTTGACCCAAATCAGCATGACCATGAAGCGAGATTCTCCAGTTTTGCCAACACATCTCAGTTCTTTTTTTTTGACAATTCGGGATTCTTCATGGTAAATCGGTTCTCAATCGGAGCAGAAAGTCGCAGCAGTGCCGAAGCCCGAAGCAGTCATGGCAGTGGTCACAATATCAGATATTCGTGCAGAGAACAACTGAAAATCTCCTGTTATGTTGACGTCGTGAGTGGCCTCCAATTGCGCCAACTGAACCTGCTGCTTCGTTTAAACTTCTCAGGTATTCCAACCCTTTGGCCAAAGTTTATTTGGGGATGGACGATCATGTAGCAAAAACACCACCAAATCAGAAGGTCATCCGAGGGCCGACTGACTGAATGAATTTCTAACAATGCGGACACACCCCCGTCACCCCACATATTCAACAATGCCTTGCCGTCTCCACTTTTGCATTTGCATGTCTTTCAAATTGTGTTTGTGCACCTCTCTCTGAGAGCTTCTTCAAACAAGCTGCGAATGAGCTGAGCTCTGAAGGAATGGAATCAGGACGAGCAGCCATGGCACGTCACGCCACGTCACGCACCGTCGGAGAGGGAGAGGAGGGGAGACAGAAATACGGGGGACACCCCAAAGAAGGACACCTGCTGACGCACTGGTGGCAAAAATAAAACCGGCGAAAGAAAAGAAAAAGCGCAAACAACAAACATGAAAGGTGAAAAATAAACAGAGGAACCAGAACACAGAAAAAAAAACGATCACAGAAAGACAATGAACGTGTGGGACCGACCGAGCAAAGAGCTGCCAAAGCGGAGAGCCAAAGCGACCGCAACCAGCAGAGCACCTTGGAAAGAAAAAACTCACTCGGGTTGCTTGCTTTCAGCAGCGCTTTCAATTTGGCGTTTGGCGTTTTTTGAATTCCGAACACACGGAAAGCCCCAGCATGCTCCAGCAAGCCCCAGAGAGACCCAGCAAGCAATCACAAAGAAGATGATCAACAATGTGAGTTAGATGGAGCCCCAGCAGTGCAGAGAAGGGGTTTGGTGTTTTTTGGATGGTTAGGACCTTCTTTCTGATCTGGATGGTTCTGCCGTGCCGACGCCACAAAAGGCAGAAGTTGCAGGTGTGGAAGGTGGGCTGGCCGAGGCAGCGGCCTCCACGCCTGAGTGCACTGGAACGCGCGCAAGAACAAAACGCAACAAGTCCGCAGTCACAGCCCACAAGCAACAAGCAAGCATGGAGAAAAAGAGAAAAAAACCAACATTGTTCAGATGAGACCAACCTTGGCGACGCTGCTGGCTGTTTCAAAAGAGGTAAAGATGAGAGGAGTGCCTGCCAGAAGAGAAAAAGAGGCAAAGAAAGAGAAACACAACAGAGGAACCAAAAGAAAAGAGAAAAGACCAACCATGAGACATAAAAAATGGAAGAAAAAGAAAAAAAGAAAGGCAAGAAAGCAAAGAAAACACGTGAGAAAACTGAACAGCGACGATGCGATGTTTCGGTTTTTGGAGAGAGAGATCAGGGGGAGGAGGATCTTTAGCGGGAGAGCGACGAAGAGGGGCCAAAGAGAGGGAGGGGAGGGGGAACTTGAGAGCAAGGTTGGCAGGTGGCGGTGGCAGGTGAGTTCGTTTGGGCAAAGAGTTGTGCGATGAGCGAATGAATTCGATGGAGGCAAGGCAAGAACGGATGCAAAGGAACACACGCAAACCATGACATTTTACGGGGCAACACCCACGCAGGCGTAAAGAGAAGAAAAGAAAAGGGAAAAAGAAAAAAAAAAGAAAAAAAAACAAGATCGGCCGATTCCTGATCAGCGATCAACCACCCACCCCCACCCACTGGAGATGCTGGTTCAGCACGCTGTGCCTGTGTTTGTAGCAGTTCGCGGTTCAGAGAACCAAGACCAAGAGGGAAGCGCAATTTTGGCTTGGCTGATGGCAGTGCTGAGGTCCACCTCAAGCATGGCGGGATCCCCGGCAGAGATCGCTTGTCCCCCACCCAGAAAAGTGTCTTTTCCAGTCGTCTTTCTGCCAAAATCACTTTGTTGCCATGCAATTTTTGTTTGTTTGTTTGTTTGTTTTTTGGAAATTTATTTGTTTATTTATTTGTTCATTTGTTTTGCTCGTGTTGTCAAATTTTCTTTTTTTCGATTGACGCGATGATTTCAACGATTCAAGATTCAAGTTTAAAAAAACCTATAACCAAGCCTAACATCGCCTCCTAACCTGACCTAACCTAGCCTAACCTAACCTGACCTAACCTAACCTAACCTTGCCTAACCTATCCTAACCTAACCTAACCTAACCTAACCTAACCTAACCTAACCCAACCTACCAGATTCAAGTTTGTTTGTGATGAAACTTCTTGCAAGCAAATCAAGGATCCATGCTTGACAAAGTGGAAAATATTCAACAATTCGATGCTTTATCATAAATTCTTTGGCAGAAGCATTAAATCCCAAATTGCCAATGATTCTTATCGCGCGATTCTAAAGCAACATATACTTTTCCTGATAGCTGAACAATAACAAGCACATAAAGAGGCTGCACAGTGTAACGATTCGAAATGGGCGTGAAAAAAAACACAGGAGAAGGTTACAATTTAAACACTTTCTTCGCCTATGGAACAACAAAAACAAACCAACATGTAAATTTTTTTTGAAAGTTTGTCAATATGATGATGGCAATTGAGAAAACAGCAAAAATAAACACCCAGATCTTGTTAACTCCAGAGTGAGTAATGCGTAACGAGCCTATGCCTTAAGAGACTCCAAAATTTCAACTAAAGACTGAATTGGTCAAAAAATAGAAAAATTAGATTTTTTGTTCATATTGATTTTGAACTTTTTTTAACTTGCACCATCGTGATAATACGTTGAATATATTAACGTTATTAACAGCTTCATTTGTTTTTGGCATAAATTATCCATAGAATTAACCTTAATCACAAGTGTAGAGTCATCTGTAATCATGTGCCCCGTTTTGCCTCAATAATGTCATTTGCATTAGGTATGTGATGAATAACAGTGGCCCTAAGACACTTTCCTGTGGGACACCCTGTGTAAATATACCAGTATCAGATAGTTGATAACCGACCCGTACAATAATTAAATTTGCATGTTCGTTTGAAGAAAAATGTAAAAACTTGTCCTTTATTTCCATTTTTCAAAGGCAACGAATGGGGAAAGACACAACCTCTTCCTATCTATATGCTTTCATTTTGAAGGCACGAACTACTTGTAAGTACCTATAATTATTCATATTGCTCTATTTGAAAAACTTTGATTGCAGTGCAGAATCGACATTTATTTTTTCGATTGGGTTTTCATTGTGCCAAGAATTCCGTATTTCGTCCAAGCACACTTGCGAGTATTCTGAGTTTGCCTTCAATTGAAAGAAAAGCCGTTTGGACGAAAAAAGGATGATTATTGTTTCTGAGAGATGCGAATGGTTCATTTCAAGTTGTGTTGATGGTTATTGGATATTTGCGAAGATCTCTTGTCGGCGCCCCTTCATCATATTGGCAGGCAACGTGGAGAAAACCAGCATATTTTTTTAATTCCTGGGACACCACGGCCGACAAGACACGTGAATGCAATGATACCTCAGGATCAGTTCAGTACATGCATAGCGGAGTAGAAGGATATCCTTCTATTCCGCTATGGTAGGCTACATGTAATAGCCAGCTCAACGGATGGATGGATGGATCTTTCGCAACAAATGGAAAAGGAACAAGCGTTGTGCACAGAAATGAAATTTTCGCAACACAAATCCATTGAAAGGATTGATGAATTGATTGAATTGACGTTCGAGTTGAACCTGAGTTGAACCTGGTGGGAGGTTGAAATGGGAGATAGACACGGCTGGCGATTGCCTGTTTGTCGAAACCACCAAAACTGTCACAAGAGGATTGTCAACCAATCGACTTACCGGTTTCGAATTTTTTTCCCATCTTTTTCTTGGAATGTTCTCTCTAGAAAAACGGAACTGATCCACGAATGCACGGTCGAAGACATGCGGTGTCGGAAAGAAAGAAAGATCTGCAACAGACGAGATGCAACGAAATGGCCATGGAAAGGCTTTGGAAATGAGCTTAGCCAGCTGCTAGAAGCTGAGGCACACACATACACATAGAGGGATGTCAGAGTCATCGTCACAGGTGAAACACACACCTACTCGTAGGCCTAACAATCTTCTTGCTGTTGTTTGTTTGCTTTTCTTTGGTCGACTCACTCGTCCGCACAGGGAAGGAGAGGAAGGAGAGGAAGGAAGGAAGAAAAGTCAACAGTTGAAAAACAAACACTCCCAAAACCACCCCCACCCCCATCGCCTGTCACCACCAGTCATCGCCCATCGGTCATCACACCTTTTGTGACATTCGATGATCCACAAGTGATGCTCACATAGTGCTGCATGCATGTATGATTTGCCAATGCTTGTTCATCGTCGCAATGCATCACCTACAATTTTATTATTAGAACATCATTCGGAATCTGTCAAAAAAAAGAGAGAGAAGGGACTGAACAGGTTAAATTCAAAGAGAGGAACTGCTATCCGACGGAATCGGAATTTACGTAAGTCGGAATCGGAATTTAAGTCGGAATCGGAATTTAAGTCGGAATCGGAATTTAAGTCGGAATCGGAATTTAAGTCGGAATCGGAATTTAAGTCGGAATCGGAATTGCGATCTGCTGTTTATGCACACAATTGCGTTGTGATGAGAGTTCACAGACACTTTGTTTCATCATTTTAATGTGTGACGTGTCTTAAATTGACTATAGATGCCAAAAAAATAAACTATCCAAACCAACGAACGGTGTTCCCTACAATGCATTGTGGGTTCGGTTAGGTTGGTTATGTCTCAGGTTAGGTTGCCAAAGACAAATGAGAATTTTTTTTTAATAATGACCTCACATTTTAACCACGTCAAACATAACCAAACCCAACGCACAATGTATCTTGCGGAACACCCTGTTTGTTGGTTCAGGTGTGTTTCTTTGGTGCCGGTAAATTGGCGGCGAAAATGTATAACATTTTGCGAAAAAATTAAAGAAAACGTTTTTGAGATGCGGTAGATGTGGTGATGCCGATTCCGAGATGCGGCAGACGCGGTGGATGATGTGGATGCGGCGGGAGACAGGTCTTTGGAACTGTGACCCAGAGCAATTCGCGGCCAGCTGTCATTCAGCATTGCCTGGCCCTGTCTTCGACGAGGCAAATTCGAAGACGCAAACGTTCGAGGCTTGCCTTGCTTTCTCATACTCCATTCCAGTTTATGGTAATTTCTTTGACCAGAGATCATTATTGCAAGAATCAAAATTCGTTTCATGGTGGGACCATTCGCAAAAAAATCCAGCAAATAAGCTGTAACCAGGATGTTTGTCACTATTCTTTTATTCCTCGCACTATCCGTGACTGGAATTCCTTGCCGCGGGAATTAATGACTGACATATCCGGCCAGCGTATTTGATTAATCTATACGAATCGGGCACTTTTCCATCTGACCGCATGTAAAAGTCTCGAGCCACAAAAAAGGCAAGAAAACACTCTGAACGTAGAAAATGGGTTAGGTAAGGTTAGGATAGGTTTGTTAGGCAAGGTTAGGGTAGGTTAGGTTGGTTAGGTTTGGTTAGGTTAGCTTTATTTTGCTTTTTTGTCCAATCATCAAATCGGGACATTGCCGGATTCGTATAGATTAATAAAATACGCATCCGGCCAAGCATCATCCAAGGCCTGGTTTAAAAAGAACCTTTATTCGTGTCAAGGCATTTTTTGCTTTTCAAAGCAGAATCACTGACTTTTCGTTTGCCAAATGTCAAGGGTTTTACATCGTTCTGAAAAATTGTTTTCTTTGTTTCAAATTTTATTTTCAGTTTGTTCTTCGTTTCAGGCCACATAATTTTATTCTTCATATCAGGTTGTGTTTTGCCTTTCCTTCCAGACTCGGATGCAATTTTGACATTCACTGGATGATTAAAAATGAAACAAAAAATGAGGCACCAATTTGTAGAGCACTCTGAAAATGGTGAGAAGGAATTGTCACCGCCAAAACGAAATCAGCCATTTCAACCATCTTTTGTGATTTCTTTATCATTTTAGTCAATTGAAAGGCAATTCTGGCAATTGTGAATGGGCGATTTTCAACGAAGTGTGAAAATTTCCACGAAATTCATCGATTTCCACGAAATATCTCCTTTTTTCACGATATGCGAAAACGTCTTGTTTTTCCTTTTTTAGGCCCCAGTGGCAAGCATAGTGCACAAAAACATTTGAAAAATAAAGCTTTCTTTTGCTCTTTTGTCAGTCTCTTCTTCTGCTTATTTACATCATTTTTGTTCCTGCAAAATTCAAAGCAATCACATTATAAAAATGACTGAAAATGCATTTTTGACAGGTTCTAGCCTTTTTATTTCCACCGCCAAATAACGAAATTTTTAGACTTTTGAGCGAAATTTTCCAAAAATTATCACCATTTTCAACGTGCTCTACCAATTTGATATATCTAAGTCAGAAAGATAACAGGAAAGATTTCTGCACCTCGCTGGAAGTTTCAGTGTGTTGCAAGCGTTGTGGTGTGGAATATTCTGTATAATGTTGCTGTGTTCGAGGAGCCGGGCAATGCAGCCCTCCTCGCCGAGCCACCGGCCGTGCGGCTGTCAGCTCATGATGGCAATAATTGATGATGTTGATGAGGCTCCATTGTTGCTAATTGTTCGGCCGGGCTGGCTGGCCCGGCAATGGTGATGTCGACAGGAGCCTGGTACGACAACACACGACGCAATGCATGCAATCCCGTCCTGCATGTCTCATTCTGCTGGGTAGACCCCTGCACTCTGAACTTCACTGCACTGCACGACTGCACAGCTCACCTCTGCTGCCGGAGCTTCTGGCAGCTGGAATGCCTTGCAGGAACCGCTTCTGCAAATGACTGACTGACTGCTCGAGAGTCCAGATGTCGAACTGAAGGAAAGCCCAAGGAAAGGAACGGAATAAACCAGATTTTGCTGCTGCAGCTTGGTTTCTGGCAGAAGCAGAAGTTGCTTGCATATCATTCGAATTTGAAAACGGAACGGCGAAACGGATTGGAAAGGCAACAAACGCCGAATCGAATGAGGGCATGCCTTCGCCTGGCATTGCAATCACCTTCCTCAGCCTCACTCGGGTTCTGCACGCCTATTAAATCGCCATCCACATCGGACCAGAGACTCTAGCCGAACTCCTAGCTGCAGCTATTCCCCCGCATTTGTTTCTTTTCCTTCCCTCACTCCCCATCCATGGTGTTTTTTACTGTTTGGCTCGGCGAACACCCATTCAACTCAACCACCTTACTCCCCACCTCCTCATGCACCCGTCTTGCTTCCACTCTGAACTCGGGTCCGAACTGGAACCGTAATAGCTCTGCTGCACTTCTAGCACAGACGTAGAGCCACATAGCAGGGGCAGAGCATGCACTAGTGGCACAGCAGGAGCATGGATCCAGCTGCGTTCCGTTCGGAATTCTATATCCGCTCTGCTGTTTCCAACTGCATGGCATGGCAGCGGGATGGAAGACAGGTTGATGATATGGGTGCGGGCACAAAATGTTGGGGGTTGGGTGCGGGTACTCCACCCTCCTATTTCGCCTTTCTGCTCCTCCTAGGCCATTACCTATGCAGTGTTGCAGTGTTGCCTGCTTGCCCCTGCCTGTGCCTTTGATGGTGATGGTGCCTGGTTTATATGGTGCGGCCATGCATTGCAGTTCAGCTTTCCTTTCTTTCCTTTCGACGTATAACTACTTTCTTCCCGTTTTCGTCGATACTGCTGCTGCTGCAACTATTGGGTTGGGTTGGGCTGGGCTGGAGGAAAAGGAAGCAGAAACAGCATGGTGGAAGGTGGAAGGTGGAAGGTGGCAGGTGGCATGGCTTTCTCCTTTCACCTCTCACCTCTCACCGGTCGTCCTTGTGCGCAGCAACACGGCTGAATCGAGCCCTCAGAAAATGAAATCATTGACGGGTGCTGGTGGGCACCAATGGCCCTCCCTTACCGCAGCTGAGCTGAGCTGAGCTGAGCTTTGGAAATTGCATTTCGATGCCTGTCCCTCGTCCCTCCCCAATTTCAGTTCGGCCTCGCATCTTCTTCCGGGTTCACCCCTTTTTGAAAGATAGGATGATTTCGCTGGCTTCGCTTTTGCGGCCGCCTTTACAATGCTTCCTATAAGCAAGGCAGCATGCCTCCCTTTATCTATTCGTATAAAGCTCTTCTCAGCGGGACAGACATTGAATTAAGTTCCTGATCGTCCCATCCGAACTGGAGGAAATGAAAAGCATGTCGGCGCTGCGGCATCTGCTTTCACCTCATCCCAATTACGCGCTATGGTTCACAGCACCATTCGCACGTACCCACAGCTCACCCTGCACCGTCGGTTGAAGGCCGCGGTGTCACCAGAATACCGAGTACCTATCTACTCGAGAGTATCGGAGTACCGAGTACGGAGTACCTATCGCTTTTGAGAGTACCGAGTACCATCGTACCAGAGTACCCATCGATCGCTGTATCATTCAACCCATCAATGGCGTCGATAAGTGAGGGTGTAATGTTAAACTGACATCTTATCATCATGCATGCGCAGAAACACAAGAATCAAAATTCGCAGTGGATCTTCCGGAAACAAAAATCACGGAAGAGGCGCAAGAGCAAAATTAGGATGAGATATTCTCGAACCCTTATTACAAAAAACTATCAAATCCAACCCTGACTACCAATGCTGGTTCGATTCCAGGCTTAAAAAATCTTTATAATCGAAAGCGCCGGGCACTCTTTCTGCTCATAACAACTGGCAGACAACGCTATTATCATGTTGACCACTTGGTTCTCTTCGAGCAAACTGACGGGCATGTGCGATCTTATGACAGCAAATTTATCGCTAAGGCTCTTTTTCAGATAGTGGTCGTCATTTCTGGCGCTTTATCAACAGAAAACGAACCTCAAATAAAGCACTCCCGACTCTTATAGGACCATCAAGTGAGAGAATTCCTGACCTATTGGACCAAGTCAACTTTCTTGCTCGTGTGCTCCAAGATGTTTTTGATCGTCCTTTGTCTAATTTGCTTGACAACACTTCTTACTTCTATTCTCCACTATTTCTATCGATCCTCAACAATC
>JASGXE010014156.1:0-11724 GCA_030068105.1 Sinentomon sp. SZTP_YWyxl | reverse complement strand
GAGGTGTGATACAGTTTTCAAACAGTTTGGCTAGCAAGTGGGCCTTAAAGTTTGACATAGATGGGGAAATCAACTCCAAATCGCTGAGAAGATCTCCTCTAAAAGAGAAGAGATCTTTAAAAGAGGAGATCTTCTCGGCCTTTTATCTGGCCGCACAGATTGAAATTTCGTCGATTTTTGAGGGTCTCAACGAATTTCCAGCAATCCGAATCCAACTGCAGGAGGCTATTCAAAAGGAGATTGTGTGCCGGAATTTTCATACGAATATCCCAAGTTTGTCGAGAAAAAATAAAGGAAACACAACAGAGCCTCGCATCTTTTGGACCAAATAAGCCTCCTCCATCCGCCACGTAGTCAAAAGTGGGACTGCCGCCCAAAATTCCACGCGCCGAGTCAAATTCCAACACGCAAAATGCAAGAATTTCTCTCCCGGTTATCGTCTATAAGGTACTGTCTCTCACGAAATCGGAATCGTCTTTAAAAATGTAGGAGCACGCTTTCTCCAGGGATTTCTTTCCAATTTTCCTATTTGCTAAAAAGGCGGGGAAATCAGCTGTGGTTTTCGACTTTTACCAGCATACGAGACAGTGGCTTCTGTCGAATGTTTGGCCAGCTATTACTGTCAGCATCCCGAAGGCAGCGTGACATTTTACTTCCGGGAACAAGAACACCTTCGTTGCAATTCTCTATTGTCTCCGCATGCTTCGTGTTTCGCATATGCATTCTCAATTGATAAAAAAAGTGCCGGCCAAGCTGTGTGCGTCTGATGCCTGCCCGCGCTCGTGTGAAGACAGGGTGCCCCAAATCACTTCTGGAATTTAAACATAAATTTTTGGTTGAGCTAAAAGCTGTTTTTCCATCGCCCTGCGGAGAGTCTGAAGCAGGTTTGCGGGAAGGAGATGGGAAGTTGGAGCTGCTGGAAGTTTCAGGGCTCCCGGAAGCGCATCCTACTGGACTAATCAATGCGAATCGGGACACTTTCCCATCTAACCACACAGAAAAGTCCCGACCAACAAAAAACTAGGAAAAACACTCTGAACATAGAATTAGGTTGCGTGACGTTAGCATATTGGTTAGGTGGGTAGCTTGGTTAGGTTGGATTATCTTTGCTTTATTTATCTTTTTGCCAACGCGAGAAATCGGGATATTCCCTAATTCATAAAGACGAACAAAATACGCCGCCCGGAAAGGGCTTCAGCAAAGGGAAAGGATGTTTTATCCCATTACTTTTGCGGGCATCCAGCCCTCCTGAAATGGGTTCCTCGGACCCTATTTCATGGTAGCTGACCCCACAAACGCGCTACTCATCTATGCGCATTCCTTCTTTAGTCATTGTGCCCGCAAAGATAATGGTTACGTCCGCAACCATTCTCTATTTCATGGAAATCGTCGAAAAGAGAAAAAGTCATTGTTTAATTTTCGTTTAATCCGTTTCCGTTTCAGGAGTAAATGTCAATGACAATGAGAGCAACGATTTGGTGACGTTGGAAGCTGAGATAACTGAACTTCAGAGAGAGAACGCCAGAGTCGAATCACAAATGATGAAACTTCGAAACGACATCGCCGCAATGGAGGTAATAAGTGGTAACGGATTGCTGAGGCTTCATATGAGTAGGGGAATTTTCAAAAGGAAAACGAGGCAGCAGAATTGCCAACCCCGCCTGCGCTGCGAGACGTATTACTAATTCCGTGATTATCTTTGCGGCGCATTCGAGACTGGGATTTCCATTCCCCTGTGTTTGGAAAAGGTCACCAAATATTCTCTAAAACGCGAGATGCATTGTTGAATTACACCGTAATCGTGAGCCTCGAATTAAGTCCTCGCGGTTTTTTAAAACATTTCCCAACAGAACAGCTGATTGTTTTTTTTTTTTTATTAAATTATACTATAAAAAAAAAAAAAAAATAATCAATTATACGAACCTTGGTATCACTTAAAGACATTTTTATTGGGCCCCTTCAGACCTCCTGCAGCGCTGAAAATTTGATGTCGGGACCGCATTTTTATCGCCGCATGTGAAGAGTAAAAATCTGATATTGCTATTTTTCCCGTCAAATAGCCTGGGTGATTTTTGGGGTTGTCAAGATTTTCAAAACTTTTATTAACCAGTAGGTGGCGGTGCACTATTCACTCGGAACGCATTCGCTTGGAAGACAATTAGGGGTCAAATAAATGAGACGCCCAACGATAACTCTTCAGAAGGCCAGAAAAAACTATTAAAGAAGGATACGTTTTGAAAGCGGAACTATTTGAGGTCGCCGCGAAGTGGTGACAGTGGCGCAGTAACTCTAGTTTTCCTAAAAGAGACTAACTTGAGAAATACACCATCTAATAAGGTTATATTAATTTACAATTTTCCCTTCATTTTTCCAGGAGGCACAACAGAACCTCTCGTACGGCCCTCGCAATCCTCACTTCAGTGACTACTACGAAAGCCTTCGCTCCAGCGTCCTGTCCCTCTTGGAGCAGGTGAGACTCCCTGGTCAGGAGCCTCTCTCGAACGAATCGCTCGATTCCTACATGAACAAGCTGCACGGGTACACTGACGATCGCGACGAGGAGCGACCGTTCTACGAAAGCGTCAAGGCAGCCTTACAGGATTACACCATGCTGCCTGCGACTCTATAACCATCAATGGATGATAACTGGTGAAGAAAATGGTCAATAGAGATGAATAAATCGGACAAAAACACGCTGTTGTGACGTCACCATACCTTGTCAACAATGGAAAAAGCACAGTTTTGTCACGGGAACCAAACTGCTGCGCGAACGGGTGACCTGAAATCGCGACATAAGACCGTGAGACTGGCTGGAAGAAGAACCTCAAAGGTTCTTCAGTTGACCACTTGTATAAAGGAACATGAATATTTTGTATTGATGTTTTGTTTGTTGCGAAAGCTTTTTTCAATCGTTTTCGATCGTTATTACGGCGTCAGGTTTGGAAATGTGCAGGGCATTTTCTGATCTTAGGTCTATATGCATCTTAGCATTGCGAATCGTTCAAACTAAGATGTTTTTGCGCAACGCTTGGTTGAAAGACATTCTTTGTGTTTCATAGAGGAAAGAATTTTTGCATGCCAACATGTCAATGTTCAAAACGCGTTCGATATTTTTCACAACGAAAAATTTGTATTGTCAGATATGTCAATTTCACCAACTCATTTTCTATCGGAAAAATACGAGTAGTACTTTTGTGATTCCAAATCAATTGACAAATTCCAAGAACACCGTACAGGAATTGAGGGTCACAAAACCTTTCTCAAAACTTCTCGTGAATTGCTCGAGATCAACTTTGTGATTTGGTCAGATGCATGGTATGTCTGTTCTGGAATTTCCATAGTAGATTTTTTGTGTATTTTCACTACGTGTATTTCGCAGACAAGCAGCAAGTTCATTATCGACCAAATATCCGTCACCTGCGAACAATGAATGTGAATTCTGAAAACATACACACTTGCCATTTATAAACATCCATTGACCTCGCAACTCGCAGGCCAGCGACAGTCGGGTCTTGTTTGATTAATATACCTTTTCTAGTTAGTTGTTTCTGCCGGTCGCTTTGTTGGTTGGTTGTACAAATTCGGTTAAAACCTATAATTAATCAGTCACTATCGTTCTTCTCCGTCTGCAGGTAAATTTCAGGCAAATTATTGCTATGTATTTTGGACGCTTGTTGAAAAATCTTTATCAATATGAATGATGTTTGTAAAATATACATCCTTGAAGTCGTTCCTAGTCCAGAATGGAGTTTGGGTAACTGCGTTCAGTTGATTTGTTTTGACGTTAAAATCTGCTATTGAAATGGTGTATGTTGGTTGCGTATATTTTTCTGTAAGCTAATCTTTCTTTGCGCGCAATCGCTTTGGATAAGATGACTTGTTGCAATGCTGCACTTGTTTTTCCAGACTTCCCTCACCGAGATCCAACATGTCACTTCACACGGATTGCTATTGGAACGATGTAACTCGTTCAATTTCATAATGCCTTTGCCTTTGTTCACAACTTTCAAAATTTGAACACGGCAGGCGGAAGGTACTCTTCTTGGCCGCAGTTTCAGTGGAAACTGGAGAAAATTAGTCGGAAAAAACAAGGAATCTGGAATGTGGTGAGTTACCTCATACCTGCAGACAAGGAATAGTTTAGCTGTTTCTCCAGCCTTTTTCACGGGATTTTGCCTCCGGCTGAATCACAATGCTGTGGCAAAGTATCCCATTAATTGGGCTAGATTTCTGCTTGAAGCATGTCTACCGGTCCAATGAATCATCAATTGGTTTGTCTAGCCAAGTCGAATGAGCCAGCAGGTGGAAAACGAAATCTTTGCATTCTGCTGAACCTTGAGAGTATTTTTAAATAATTTAAAAGTCAATCTTTCGGTTCTTTCATTGCGTCTGGAGGGGCATACTTTTCTCATTGGAGGCTCAATGCGTGTTTTACTCGACTTTTTTGTCGCATATAGGGGAACTTTAATTTTCTGTCCTTGTCGGGAACTCACTCTTTTCTGCCTTTTTAGGGGAACTCTATAACTTACTAGGGAGCTTTGTCCCTCGCGGCCTTCGGCCACCAACCACCTGTCATAGGATTCGCCCCAGAGCAGCAGCCTGCAGGCTGTTGCGGCCGATTCGCGGCCCTATATGTGCAAGTTCAACAGTTTTTTGCCTTCAGAAGATTCATCATTGGTCATCGCTTTTTTTAACCTGAAAGTGTGTTCCAAGAGAACGCGTGCCAAATGAATTATGCACTTTCATCGACATGTAAAGGTTGCAATTTGTGAAAAATTTTGAAAATCTCCAAACTCACCCCTTTGAGGGCAAAAACAGGAGTTTTCAGATTTTTTGTTCTCATGCGAATAAAGAAACGGTCCTGATTCCAAATATTCAAGGCTGCAGGAGGTCTGGAAGTGACCAATTTATTTTTGTCAGGCAGTCAATCCAGGCAAGTTAATTTAATATATAAATTACTTCTAAAATAATGTGTCGCATTTGTTGGAAAAAATCAATTTACTTTTTTTTAATTTTGTCAATATGCTCCATGGCAATGTTCAGGAACCTGCCTTGTTTGCAGTGCAACACGATAACTTTTCGTTCTTGCTTGTATACCTCCAAAAAAGGATGAAATTGTTTGTCTTCTGCCATTCTCAAAACGTTTTATTCTTTCAATTCTCAATCTTCATTGTTCATTAAAGAGGACAAAATTTAAACAAATCGGTTACTTAATGGTAATGTGGTAAGCAACTTATTCCTTTGAAGTAGTTTTCTTGTTGCCGACTGTGTTATGATTCGCAGAATCTCATTTTTACACCGCGCGCGTATAGTTTTCGGTTTTCTTTTCTTGTTTTTCTTTTCTGTTTTTCTTTTTCCCTTTTGTAAATTCACTTCTTTCGGTTTCACTAATTGTGTTCTCCTGTTCAGGAATACATTTATGTCGCAGAGGAAACGAATTATGAGTTGCAATAGTTGCTTTTTAATGTCGATGTTATTTTATCGTATTTGCACAGTTGTTCATAAAATAATATGGGTCGTGCTTCGATGGTGATCGTTGTTCGAAATTGTACCCAATCAGGTTTCTTATGAATTTATGATTGCAAAAATCATCAGGAGCATCTCAGAATAATTTACACTATTATTATTATGATTGCTTTTGTGAAATATTAAATTTCACTGTTTTTTGGTAAGGGTGAGAGTGTGACAGTTTATTTGATTATTTCGTGTTTTTCAATGTCTCTTTAATTTTGATTTGTATTTTTGGGCAAAATTCCACAAATCCGAACGATTCTTGATTGTATTTTCGCAAAATTCCACAAATCCGAACGCTTCTTTAATTGTGATTTGCATTTTCACAACTTTCCGCAAATCCGAACGATTTTTGTTGCGAAAATTCCTGACGGGATTTGTGAATCCATAGTGTCATTTCTGCCGAGGTATGACCATTTCATATGCCGGGTGACACTTTATCGTAGGGTAGTGCAGAATTGATAGGATGTATTCCTTATACGAGTATAGGAATCAACCTTCTGTTAGAAATGAAACACAAAACTGTTCAGTGACAAAATGAGCTTCGACCCCCGTTTCACAGATATGGCCTCAAAAGTCCCCAAAATGAATAGTATGCGCCCTCTTTCCAGCGAAGAGACATTGATCGACATTACGCCCTTCTGGTTGGGTGACTATCGGGATTTATACCTGTACAAGTGCCTCAGAGCTCTCATTTTTGGTAAAAGTGTGTTCTGGTTGATAGACTAAAGAGAAAATGTTCGTTGGGTGCATGGGGATTTAAAAATTGTCGTACAGCATTCAGATTCGTAGGGTATATTCCACAAAGTAACTAAAGATAAAAGATTCAGTAACAAAATTCACTCCGACTCCTCAATTCAGTGATATGGCCCCCTATCGCCAAAACCAGCCCTTTTTAGGTTCCTCGGGGGATTGATTTAAATCTCGAACCGCACCCATTTGAGGAGCGTGTTTGCCACGATAAAGTGGAGAGAAAATATTCAGTGAAAAAATAACTCCGACCCCCCATTTCGGAGATATGGTGCTCAAAGAAACCTCCAAAGTGAGCACATTTAGGTTGTCGACTTTATTGCCGCACAGAACTCATTTTTTGGAGAGCGTTACCAGGGAAATGGAAAAAAAACACTGAGTGATAAAATGCGCACCGATGCCCAAAGAAATGCCCAAAAAATGTTTTTTACAAAGATCCGTTTTTTTTTTGGTCAGCACAGGCAGATGTGTCTTTTTCTTTCGTGAAGCGTTACGGGGAAGAACATAGGTCATGAGGGGTGACATCGAGCTCAGATCCAGGAAAAAGTGGAATTATGCCCTTTTTCCCAAAAAGTACCAATTCATTTGCTGAAATCCATTTCTGAAGAAATTTTGCAAGACTTGCAACTTGTTTTTTTTTGCTGTCTGTGGAACTGCCAGGACCATCATTATTATTTTAGTTGCGGATTGTCATCATTGCATGCAAAACCCTTTGCAGTATTATCATGTGTTATACACGGCAATGTGTACAGTTCGCATAATGTGTAAACGGGTAATTGTGTTGGGTATTAAGATGCTAGGCTGTGTATAACTGTTAACAGATTGTTGAAGTTGAAGTTCTGAAGATTGTTGAAGCTGAATGGAAGAACTGCGTGCATGGAAGTATTCGTAGAAAGTGACTATGTTTTTTTGACATGAATTTCATCGTTATGAATAACTGCTTTTATACGCATTTTCTGTTATGCTTGCAAGTTCTGAGTTTGAGCAGAAAACAAATTTCTCATAAACTAGACATTCGAATTCAATTGAACTTGGAATTCTCATTATAATAGTCGGACATGTGCATCTCCTCAAAGATATTTTAAATTTCAGTGGTAATCTTGCAGTACAAGGTTCCCAAGGCTCAAATTTTGCAAACCTGGTGGAGAGATTAATACGGGATCAACGGTAACTCTGGATTGTGAGCAAATTTTTTGCCTTTTGAGTAAATGGCGAAATTTTTCCTCGCGTAAGTCGGAATCAATGTTTACCGTGTTGATATCTTCACTGCAAAAGATTCACCATTTTTCAGAGATTGCTAAACGTTGCAGTTGTGGACAGCGTCAACGAGAACGCCGTTGAGCGCTGAGCATCGTATTCCACTTGAAAGCCAGCTGCATGTTGAGAATGCTTCATAATATGTTTGAGGTCAAATCTGCCTTGGACTTTGATTTCTGCTCCGCTTAAAATCCCTGTTCCATATCCTTAAAATGACCTCCTTTTGCAATGTATCCTCGGTATGCATTTTTAAATGAAGTGCGACTTGTTTTAGTCGTCGCATCACAAACTGCCGCCCACGTTTTAACCGTGCATTTTTGCCTTCAAAAACCAACCATTATGAGGACACCCACCAACAGCTTGTCGTCAACCAGATTTAAATTGTAGGATGTAAAAGTCCATAGAGTTGTGGCATAGCTGACAAAAATCCTGTGTACCTAAAGAAGTAAAAGTCTCTACTTTGAATGATTGATTTACGAGTGCTGCTTACGTCACCGCAAGTTGCAATGTTATTCTACTTCTGTGAATCTGTTGAATTTGCAGCTCGTATGTTACTGAACAATGTTGGTTTTTTTTGTTTTATGATAGAATACCTAAATATAGAAAGCATTATTATATGATCCTGTCAAATTGATGATTAAATATATGCTACTCAGGCGCAATTCAGACGGGTACTGTTTCATTCAATGCGGTTCTTGCCCAGACTTCATGTGGATTTCTTTGCTTAAAAGTTTGTTTTTACCTCACCTCTTTTGCAGAAAACGATGAAATTGCATCCCCTCATATCCGACATCCAGCCCTTGTTATGGACGGCGCGACGAAATAAAACCAAACAATGTCACGATAAAAACAACGACAAAAATGAAAGAGACTTAAGGTGAAGAAGAAAGCACAGTTAGTTGCGAAAATAACATGGCGTCCTCCGAAGTTTATTATGGTGAAAAGTTCTTCAAAGTGAAATGAAAACGAAGAATGAAAAGCCTGTACTTAAAACATGGTAACGTGTTCTGTGAGCGGATTGCGGCTTCTCAAATTAATGTGATGCCCAGCATTGATGGTGCAAATACTTGCAAATCCGTGGAACCAACAAAGGCAAGCGACTGAAAAGGTGTGTTGTGCGAGGTCGTGGCAACTACGGACGTGATTTGATCTTTTGTAAAATCATCACATACCTGACTTTTTGTGGCGAATTCTGTCAAGTTTTTCGAGTGTTTTTGCAAAAACATTTTGATTCAAAACCCTTCAAGGTCACGAAAATAATCATTGTATGAGCCGATTCCGCTTGCAAATGGTGAAGATTCGAGTGAGTCTGTCATTACCAATAACAGCTGATCCACTGCTGCAGACAGCTGCTGGCAGATCTTGTCAATCGCATTTTTTCGTTGCCAAATATTCTTGCATATATTTCATGCGCCTCTAAATTTCGATTACTATTTTCCCCTGGGCAGTCTAAATCAAAGTGCAATGGCGTCGTGCAATCGCAGGAAACGGATTCTTCCACTAAATTTCCCTGTCCCCTTGCTCTCTCAGTATAACTATAGAGGCGTCCACTCTTGGGAATCTGGCAACGTTTCCGCTTCTGCCAAACGCTAGAAGCCGCCGCAGCCAAGGGTGTCGAAAGGAATTTCTAATATCTCCAAAACTGGCGCGTCCTTTTGCCTTTAAGGCGATTTCCCTTTTTGCTTTCACCGAGCTAATTACTCGCTTTTGTTTACAGTTAAGGGCCACACGGTGACTCGAAAGCCGCTGAACTGCGGTTTTGAACTGAATTTTATTTCCAGTCAGCACCATGGCAAATGGTTATGGTGACAGAAGAAATAAAGCGGGTAAAACACAATGCAAAACACTTTGGAACCATAAAAAATAAATCCCCCTTGGTGCGACGCATGACGCCGTGGCTGTTTATTGAGAAGGTAGACTATTCCAACCCTTAACTCTCCGAGGGAGCAATAAGTCATGAGTATAATGGCTTATTTACAGACAGGGCGTGGAGGGCAGGGGATAGGTATCACCTGTTTTCAGCAGTGGCAATTCCACCCGTCCGCGAAGATTGGGCATGCCTCCGGTGATGGGCTGAAGCATATTCGTGGGGGGATCTTGTTTGAACCCAGTTCTCCCACTGGGTTCCAACAAAATAGCCCTTGCTGTGGCGAATGATGAACGAAACTTTCCAGTGGTTGAAGAACTATTGGTTTTGTGCCGTTGGCTGTTTTAAATTGAGTTTTGAACCAATGTGATTTATCAAATGTCAGTATGAGCCTACTTGCACAAATACGTATTTCAATCGGATACAATGGGAGTCAAAGTGAGAGATAAAAACGCCGCATTCCCCATTGTAACTCAGCCTCAAGTTCCACTCAACTCAGTAGCTAATTTAACGGATAGATTTGCGTTCGAAAATTTAATTTCTGTGCAGTAGGCAGGCACCTATGCACAATGCCTATTTCCTTTTCTATTGTTGCGAAAATTGCACTTATCTGATGAACTCGCAAATGAGTTGAACAATGATGGTGAGTTGCAATGAGGAATAAAGTGGAAAAAATTCTTTTAACGTCACAAATTTGGAGCATTATTCTGGGTCTTCTTTGCTGTGGCTGTAATTTTTTATCAGCACGCAATGTGTAAAATTTTCCGATGAAAGGCAGTGACTTTTGAGGCAACATCTTGGCGTGCATTCAGATCCGTTTAGGGGTGTCAGGCTTCACCCTTTCCACAACCCATGCGTATAGGCCTAAGTTGAAGGCCGAGGGTCAACTCTCGCATCCGAATCTCCATGCAAAGATATTTTCCTGCACCCTACTATCCAAACTGCAAGCTATTCCCCATATTGGAAGGCTTTTTCCTTCTCCTCGCAGACGAGAAAAATTAATTCCACTTCCTGTAACCCTAAAAAATGAATTCCGTATTTTAATTACGACCGCACACTCTTTTATCTCCTATTCGACCGACGCACTGCAAGGCCAGGATCAACTCGGCACCCCTTTCTGACTCCGCTGTCCTTTTAGGGATATAGGTACCCGCCTAGATTTTAATATCGTTTCAGTTTTATCCTGGCTGTCTCCTTCTGATTTGGGATGGCTCTTTGCGTGAGTTGTTTGTTCCTTTCGGCGGAAGGAATCTTGCATCATCTCACTCTATCGAGAAGGAAGGGAGTCAGGGCAGGATGTAGAGAGCAGAAAATACGGAGGCATTGCGCCCTGTGGTTTAGGCCGCTCGGAATTTTAGCGGACAATCTGCAAGAGTGCATGCACTTTCGCATCACCCTGTTCTGTGTGGCAAATTTGGCAATTTGTCTGCATTCATTTGAAAGGTCTATAAAATCAGAAAATCATGCAAAATTTAATAAAAACAAATAAAATTATCACGTATATGTTGTGCAAAACGCACAAAAATACGACATAGAATTGGTTAAAAAGTTGGCTCACGCCAGCACTACCATTTTCACCTCATGCAATAAAAAATATGCTCAGTTTTGCGAAAAAAACGTCGCCGCATCTGCAAAGTTCTACCTGTGCCATGCCGTGTCAATGATCATCTTGTCAACTTCTGTGATATCGATTTTAATCTGTTTCGTTCTGTTCATTCATTTGTCATCGTCCTTCATCTGGTTTTAACACTTTTTTACATTCAATTCATCAAGCTCCTTTGAGGAGGTAAGATATTGCCGTGTGCCGAAGTGTGGGGTAATGAATATTGAATTTAAAATCTCTGTGAAAGCACCGTTGGAACGTTTCTCAGAGGGTGTTTCACTCATGGTTTTCAGAAAACCATGCGTGAAACACCCTCTGAGAAACGTGTTTCGGATTTGGGAATCGTCGGTGAGAACAATAATGTGAAGAGCAATGTGAGGAGAAATCTACAAGAAACTTTGATTGGAAAGACTCTAAAATACATTTGGAGATTGCAGAAAACTTTGAAGAGTGTTTGTGAGAGAAGAAAACGATTCATTTAAAAACGTTGTGTAAAAACCTGTTCACAGAGAAAGACCAGTTCTGTGGAAAACTCTGGGATAAAAGGTTCTTCTGGGAAAAACCTTTTTTTATAAAAATCTGTGTGAAATGTTTGAAGAAAATAACCTCTTTCAAACAGTCCTGAGTGTCGTGGAGAGTCAGCAATTTCTCAATTTGCTCACTCTTCACTGTCATCTAAAGCGTCGTGACGTTTTGGGGGGATAAATCCACCCAAATGGAATGTAAGCCATGGAAG